>JAVJIF010020576.1:0-81903 GCA_038442645.1 Agave tequilana
GCCGGGCCGACTGGGTTTTGGGAGCGAGTTCGGGCTTGGCTCGGCTCGAGTCCATCCCACCTGTTTCGCATCCCTAGAGTCACCTAAAGAAGAAAAATCATTAGTAATCCTTGTAAAATGAGTGATCATATCATCACTTGTTTCATTATCACTCATACTAAAGTTCTCGTATTGAGAACACAATAGATCAATTTTATCCCTCTTCACTTGAGAGGTTCCCTCATGGGTAACTATAAGATTACTTCAAATCTCATAGGCGGATTTGTAATTTACAACCCTTGTATATCATCATCATTAAGGTCTTATAATAGGGCATAGTGTGCCTTAGCATTGGCCTCAAATTACTTTACAGTAGTTTCAGATCATCTGTCCTTATTACCATCTGGAACAACAAAAGGCTTAGTGATAACCTTGGCAACATGACTTCCTAAGGATTGAAGAAAGACGATGGTCTTAATTTTCAAATGAGAAAGTTAATTCTATCAAACTTGGGTGGGGTCTTGACATTATTGACCATCAGTGTGTATAGCAAGTAATATGATTAGCAAATAAAATAAGAATCACTCTTAGGTGGTGAATTTTAAAATACAAGAGTTCAAGCTCTGATACCAATTGAAATCACCTAGGGTGGGTGAATAGGTGATTTGCTAATCAATATGGTAATTAAAAAATAATTACAAACTATTGAAAATTAAATAATCTCAACCAGTAAGAAATGAAGTCGTATACCCGGTGAAGGACTCTGAACTTCTCCTAGTGATTCCTCTTAAAATAAGAGTTAAGGTGCACAAGTGCTTTTCTTGATATAAAGAGAGTTCACATAAATAAATAATCTTTCAGAGAATAAATTAAAAAGTATATTTGTGTAATAAAGTAAAGGAGAGAGAGAGAGAGTTAGAAAGATCAAATGCAATCCATCGCAAAGACAAAGAATTATTATGTCGAGGTTCGAGCCACTTGCTCTACGTCCTCGCCTTCACTGCAATAAAGGATTTCACTATAATCTATCTCAATTACAATTGTACTTGATCTTGCAAGATCCGAAGCTACAACTCCAACTTACAACCCTCTTTCCAGGAGGAACTCTCAAAGAACAATGGTTTGTAACACTTGGTGGTCATCACGAGACACAAGTGCTCTCTATTACACTTTTCTTATATCTTAGTGTAGAGAATGATAGCTCAAGAGAAAGTGTGATAGAAATGGAGAAATTTGAATGAATAACACAGAAAACTTTTCACTTGAGGTATTGAAATGAACAAACTTTTGTAAAACTAGATTAATAAACACTCTCTAATCACTCCTATATGTAGGAGAAAATTAGAGACTTATAGTTAGCAAATTCCAGTATTTAAACATGTTAAAACTGTGAAATAGCTATTAGAAATGAATTTGGACTGATTTGCAAGAGAAAATAGACGTTAAAGAACAAAACATGCAATTTTAACCATTGGCGGTCGACCATGCGATCAACTGGCTAAGCGAAATCAATATAGCCACCCGGTCGACTGGCCAGAAAAGCACTCTGATCTCAAATTTGAGCTCAGTACCAGTGTTTACCAGCCAGGACGAGTTCTGAGAAACTCAATGCTAGCGGTCGACCGTGCGGTCCACCGGCCAAAGCGAGTTCAAATTGGGGCTAAGCCAGTCGCGACCGAGCTCAGATCTAAAGGCATATGCAAGTCCGGTCGACTGCTCGTCCACAGATAGAGCCTTTCCTCTTCACTGTGGTTGATCGTCCTAAATCCAAAATTTGTTTTCTTTTAATTTTTAAAAATATTTTTGATACATAGTTAAAAACATATATTTATAAATCTTTTGTAAAACAAAATAATAACTTTTAATTATTTTGTGTGTGTGTGTGTGTATATATATATATATATATATATATATATATATATATATATAATATATATATATATATATATATATATATATATATATATATATATATATATCAAAATAAAAGAGATATATTTTTATGATTTTTAAAAAAAACTTTCAAAATTATAAACATAAAAATTTATTTAAAAAATCTTTATGTCTATGTGTGCTATCTTGAGCATCAATCTTCTAAACTAAACTACAACAAACTAATATCTTGTACATAATATAAGAGTAGACTCATTCTTCAAAAAATCTTCAAGTGGACTCTCCAAATATGTCTTCTTGAGGTTGAGTCTATTACTTGAATCAATCTTGAATGCTTCAATATCTTCTTTTGAAGCTAAATCATCTAACTCTTTAAAACATGTGTACTAACAACCCTCGAACTTGATTAGTACCATTAAACTATATGAGTTTAGAATCATCGAAATAAAAGTTGATTGTACCCTTGGGCCAACACCATAGCGATGTCCATGAGCTCCAGTAAGCTCTACCAGCTCGATGGCGTCCACGACGATCTGCACCGTGCGGAGCAGCAGGGTGCAGCGGGAGCTCTGCTCCAAGCAGAGCAGCAGGAGGCATCTCCGCCCCTTCCAGCTCCTCCCCGTTGCCTCCTCTCTTCCTTATTGCCTCACTCTCTACCCTGCCGCCCCTCTCCGAATCGATCCTCCATGGCCGATTAGCAACAGCAAACAACGAGCAGGTTATTCCGGATCCAGTGAATTGTGATGGAGATGCTAAGGGATCAAAGCACCTAGTGGTAGACTTCGAGACCAAGATGAGCAAGCACGAGTCCATCAACAAGTTCGGCGAGGGGGTCAAGCGAGAGGACCTCATCTTTAACAAGTCCATGAAGAACGACCCAACCGATCATGTCCAATTCTTCAGTTCTTCATTTGATTTTTTTCTGTTTTTAAGATGGTTTCAATCAATGATTGCTTTTCGTTTGTCTCAAAGTTGCTTCTTTTGTTGTAGTGGGAGTCTAGGATGGCGAAGAGGATAGAGTTAGAGATACTTTGCCGATGATCTTCCTCTTCTTGGTTAGAAGAGAGCTCAGCATTGCTTCCATGTCTAAATCATCATACAATTTTCTGAACTGATCCATGATTGATGTTGTGTGCTGCTAATAATTTGCTTGGTGATTTTTGTAGCAACTTTTATGGAATTTAATTACAAATTGAGCAAATTTTATCTTTTAGCCTTCATTTTTTTTAGTTTGGATAGATGTGCTTGTGAGTTGTTATTGCTATTGTGGTTGTTTCTATTGAGAACCACACGGCAGCGGTGATGAGAATGACCCCGATGGTGTGTCAAGAACAAATTTTAAAAATAAATTCACATACCGCATCAGTTCTTAAATGAATCGTTGTGGTTCCTTTATGTTAGATGTCATTTAAAATCGACGTCATAAGTCTTGAATTACAGTGCCACCACAACGACATCGAACGTCATTTCGCTATAACACCAGTGTAAAACTGACGTTATATGTCTTTTCTATAGTAGTGTAGATTGTTCATTTACTTCAAACTGTTATTTAATTAATAGTGTGTGTATAAGCAATAAGTGTCGGGGTTTCATTACAATTCAAAGTATCCATATTCTGATGTCATGTCAACTGTTATCGATGTTTTCATTAGTGTATTATGAATTTTTGATGTCTGCCATACCATATACGAGTAACACCTCCATACACGCACAGTGTACACACTCATATATCACACACACATTCACTCACATATAATAATTTTTTTATCTTTCACCATTTTCTTAACCTCTAGTTTTATATCTAGTCCCTTCCCCATAAATATGTATATATAATAATATTTCACCATCTTTCCCCTTCTCCGATCCTATATTCGGTCCCTTCCTCCATAATATATATAATAATATTTCATCATGTACCCCCTCCTCCGATTCTATATCTGGTCCCTTCCTCCGAGTAACAAGTAACACACGCATACACATTAGACCAACAGTTCAACCAAAATATTCACATAGTAAATCAAGCAACCATATCACATTTATAACACCCACAAATCATGGTTTTTATAACAATAATTTGAAACAAGCATATTCTTTATAATATAAGTCTATTTCTTAATTTTTATCATGCCCTTGTATATCTCATTCCAAAATTTAATATCAGTGAAGCTTACACTTTCGTCAGAGAATTATATTTGTAATTACTTTATAATGAACTCTAATTTATTGGGAACCTCACTCAACTCTGGTTCTATTAGTTTTCAGAACGCCTGACACTACGTATTGACACCATAGATGCTCAGCTCTTGTCTTCAGGAACACAAAGGATCGTAATCGTCCAAATCTGACTCCAAATGGCCAAGATATCATCCGAATACCAAAATTGATGCGAATGGATCAGTTTGTAATATTTCAAGGTCCTGAAATTATTACTCTTATTCATCAGAGACTATAGGAAAATTTTACCTTTTATTATGAAGGCGGGTCAGGTTGGATCCTTAACGGCTCGGGTTGTGGACTCTTAAAACCCATCAAAACTTATTTCAACACACACAATCTAGCAACAACACTTGCGCTGTCTCTTATGTGTGATAAAAAATCAACACATATTACAAACATGTGAATTTGTTTTGAGATAAAAAATACAGTCTTGAAATATAAACTATATTAAAACTGTTTTTTTCCAAAAACTAAACTTTAATTGGAAAATTATGTTTTTTTCAAAACTCTATAAGTATAAAAACAAGTTTTTCAAACTCTTTGAAGCATCAATGTGTATGGATAAATCTAATGCATATATAAAATATATTGTTTTTGATGGAATCTACTCATGAAACTAGAAACGAGTTAAGCCGAAAAATAAAACTTTTGTTTGTGTAAGCTTGAACAATCAAAACTAATTTAAACTTTACACAAATTTTAAACTTATAAACTCTAAACTCAAGTCGTCTTTTTGAATAGATCTTCTCCATCTTTACTTGATTCAAACTTGATTCCTTTGAACTAGACTCTTTTTTAAGTTCTTGATGTGTTCTTTATGCTTAAGCTCTTGAATGAACATGTGTTAGTTTGAAGAAACTAAATACTAATTAAGATCTTGATTGGTTATCTAAAATTTAACAAAATTAAGATCATTAGTACTATAACTATATGAGTTAATCATCATCAAAACTAGAGTGATAGGCCTTTGGGCCAACAATTTTCCCCCTATTTAATGAAGAGAAAACTCATGGAGTTATATATGCATGGATTAGAGAAGAGTTCTATAAAAGCTCCCCCTAATTCATGCATATACATAATCATATAAAGATATGCAATAAAGCTTAGTTAAAAACATCAAATAACTATAAAGATATATACAAAACATCATGCATATATAAGCACTCAAATATCTCTTCCCCTTTTTGTCACTTCATCAAAAAGAGTAAAGAAGACAATTAAGGTATATGTGATATAAATTCATGACGAGGAGAGACGTTAAGTTTGCTTCTCTTACATACATGCGTAATATGAGAAGGGATGACTAAACCTTTAACCATATAGGCATAGTATGTATAGACGGAGATATTAAGCTCCCCTTATACACGTGTACGATATAGAGAAGAGAGGTCAAACTCTTTTTTTACAATACACTCACCATAGATTTATATATAGAGGACACGTTAAGTTAACTTTCTTTACATATAGGCAATATATATCAAAAATAAATTTTGAGAACAATTTAAATTTGATTTTCTAAATCAATACCAATTGTAAATACCAAAATTTTGAAAATACCAAATTTTTATACCAATTATAAACAAATATAAATAATAATTATAAATCATACCAATTGTAAATTTTGGATAAATTATATTGATACCAATTGAAGTCAAAACGATTTTAATATAATTTGGTAATAAAAACAATTTAATTTCTCTCTCTTTTTAGACAAAGAAGTAAATTCAAAACAAATTCATTTAAAAATCTTCCCCTTTTAATCCACTAATGAAGCAATTGCATACGTTTTAAAAATAATACCAGTATAAAGTGATACCAATTCATGATGCTATTTGAAATGAAAATTCATGATATCAATTGTAAATGATATAACTTAGCAAGAAATTAATTTGTGCTAAAGAACATTGCACAAAAATATACATGAATAATTTAAAATCAAGAATAATCAATCACACACACACACACACACACACACACACATACACACACATATATGATGCCAATTGTAAATTAAATATCACTTAAAATATGAGGCATACATATATAGATAAATAAGAATGAGTATATAAAAATCAAATATCATGTAAACGATGTGTATAACTCATTTTATCACCAACCTACATGCACATGTCAAAAGAACAATAAATTAAAATTATACAAGGCATGATGACCCAACCAATTTCCCACGAAGGATAAGCATTTTCAAAAAAAATTATATGAAAATATTTGAAGATTGTTTGAAAGTACCAAATATAAAGGATGATTTTAAAATTGATTCAAAAATAAAAGAATTGCAATTTAAAGTGAGTATTTGTATAAATGTAAGATCATCAAAACTAAGATATACACATATAACTAAAAAAGAATTGAGTACATAAATGAACTGGAACACGTATAGCATGAAGATCAAGTGTATCTTAAAGATTATATATATATATATATAGTTCTAACAAGATTTACGTTTAAACATATAATCAAAATATGCAAAACATTATATGCTAAAGATTATCCAATTAAAGCATATAAACAAAAGATAGAGGATAGAAATAGTTACCAATACCGATTGAACTAATCTTCATTTCTCCAAAATAAGGTGGTCCTCCCACCTAAACTCCTTGATAGTGATGCATCTATTGATTTGTCCATCAAGCTCCGATTGCATCCACCACCAAGGCACCAAACTCTCTCACGTTTTGAGAGAGCCCACACCTAATTGGTGTAGATTTTGATACCCATATCCTTTTGGGTCCTCGGGGGTTAGTATCACTACGAACCTAAATATTTTCATTTGAAATTTATAACCTATTAAAACAAATCTTAGCTAGGTGACCTCTGCGTCCACAATGTGAACAATGATACACATTGGCATACTTGTGAGTATGATGTATATGTACATACTGTGGAGTATGTGCATGAATATGTGAAACTTGTTTCTTTTGAAATAGAAGTTCCATTCTCTAATGTTCTAAAGCACATTGGCTCAAAGTTGAGCCTAAATAATCAATACTCTTCTTCAAAACACAATCTCATTTTTGTCAATAGTAGAAGAAGCATGAGAAACAAAATCTTTTTCTTTGAAAATCAACTCAACTTGATTTTTCAAAGAATTATTTTTTTTTTCAAAATCACTTCTTTTTCTTTTAAAATAATGCCAAGTTTTGAAGATAAAACATCATTTTTTTCTTCAATTTCAAGTTTTTCTTTTTCATCAAATCATATTTTCAAATAGTTCTTCACAACACATAGAAAGATCATCATATGATAATTTATCATGTTCAACAAGATTGAATTCAGAGTTTACCTCAATGATGTCATCCCTTAGACCATAAAACACATGTGTGCGGAATTATCTTCTCTTTCGGATTCACTATCCGAATCCTATGTTGTAAACTTCAGTTTCTTTTTCTTTCCTTGTCATTTTTCTCTTTGGTTGCATCTCCTGTGGTATATCCTCCTCATGTTTTAAGACCAATAACTTCTTCACCATCTTGTTTCATCATCCTCCAAGTTAATTGATGTGGCGATGTCTTTCTTTTTGTGCTCTCTTGGGGATTCTTTGAGTGCAACACTAGTTTCATTTTTTGGCTCACGATTCTTGCCTTCATCTCCGTTTCATGGGTCTTCAAGTTCCCCATGAAAGCGGTGAATTCTATTTCTTCGTTGTCGTTGAGTTCCTTTAAGGTGATAGCTTTGACTTTTTAAGATTTAAAAGTGTTCTAATAATCTTCCTTCCCTTTTGGTCATTGGAGATGGGTTTACCTAAAGAAATGAGTCTGATAGTAATAGTGGTAAACCGAGTAAGCATCTCATCAATAGCTTCACTATCAAGCATTTAAAAATTTTCATAGTGTGAATTAAGCAAATCAATCTTTAGTTTCTTTACTTGTGTAGTGCCTTCATGAGTGGTGATCAAAACTTGCCAAATATGATATGCGGATGTACAATTTATAACTCTAGATATATCATCATCATTAAGAGCTTATAATAATCCATAATGGGCTTTGGAGTTGGTATCATATTACTTAACGGTAATTTCACACCACGAGTCCTCATCACCCTCAGGACAAATAAAGGGTTTAGATATAACCTTGGCTACTCTACTACCCAAAGATTGAAGAAAAACAGTCAACTTAACCTTCCATATGAGAAAGTTAAGTCTATCAAACTTGGGTAGACAATAGATGCTAGATTTAACACTACTAGATAAAACAAGTATTGTGATTAGTAAAATAAAGATTGCTTTACGATGATTAATTCAAATATCAAGAGCACCAAACTATGATATCCATTGTAAATCACTTAAAGAAGGTGAATATGTGATGTGCTAATCAAATGAGAAATTGAAAAACTTATACTAACTAAAATAACACAAAAATAGATACCAAAGTGTGAAGTCGAATTTCCGGTGAAAGGTTCTCGAATTTCTCCTCACGATTCTTCTTTAATAAAAGTTGAGGTGCTTAATTGCTCTCTTAGTTCAAATAAGTGTAAGCACATGAAATTATATCAAGCATGTAAAAAAGGCAAGTATTTGCAAGTAAGATATGAACTAGAGTGAGTATAGTTGAGAGAGAGATAATGAGCAATCATAAATATGGGAGCATTGTTTTGAAGCTCGAGTCACTTGCTCTACGTCTCCGCCTTCACCGCAATGAAAGATTTCACTATGCACGATCCTACAAGATCACTTAATAATACAAGTTCTCTTAAGAACTCTTGGACCCGCAAGTCCCTCACTCGGTGTCACAACACTTACAATCATGAGACCACAATCTCACTCCGAGGCCGCAATCTCTAACAGCTTTAAATACAATGATAAATACTTTGTAATCAAGCACCTTGACTACAAACAATGAACTCTCACAAATAAACTTCTATAGAATAGATAGAGAAGATTAGCTCAAGCTTATATAAGAAAAACTTAGAGATTTGAAAGTGAGGGCTCAAGAAAAACTATTGGGATTCTTTAAAGAGGTAAGAATTTGTAACACAAGAATAATTTCTCCCAAAAACTTGTTTTCTTGATTTTCAAATCTTTTTCAAAACTAAAAATTTATTTTTTTTAAAACTAAAAACACTTGTTAAAACTCTCTACAAATGGCTCCTATTTATAGGCAATTGGTAAAGACCATTAGAGATTAATCCCGGGTGTTAAAAACATGTTTAAACCCATAAAAAGTAAGAAATAGTCATTTAGGAATAAAATAAAAACTAGAAAATAAAAAACTAGCCGTTATAGGCAAACTGTTGCTTTTGGCAGATGTAACGCCACGATCCTGCGGGTACGACGATGTTACTGCAACGTATATACATAGGTCAAAAATACCCTCATAATATACGCTAAACATCATTACAGGTAAGAATAAGGGTACGAAAGTACGTGATGCATTATATATTCTAATATATGAGTACAATTATAAATTTATCACAGGATGTGACACAATATTACAAGAATATTATATCACCGACAGGCGCAAATGCGAGAATACAACGATATATACAATTATGAATAGTACAAAATATGCTCACGAGATACAAAAGAAAAACTTGAGAGACGAGTCGGGGGCTGGAAGAATGGGGCTCCAGACGGTCTGCCGATGATCCACGCTTCCTCTGCGCATTTCTGGTCAGCAATCGGAAGAATTCATAAGCTCCAAGCTCTAAAATCTGAACATGCAGGTCTAGAGGAGTCAGAACTCCCTAACGAATGATGTGATGAATGTTAAATGGCGTGCAGGGACAAGCACACATGTAACGATAAATTCGAATCAAAAACATGCGTTGAAAACCGTGTCCTGAGCATATACACCCGAACATGAATAAGGCATCAAGTAATGAGATAAACAGACATGACAAAACTAGTTGTATGGGCTCAGTAGATAGATTCATGAGATTGATACCTCGAGGGGATAATCCAAACAAGAAAACCCTCCTCTATATACTATATACCTCATGCTTTCATCGACTGAGTACGCACAAACTGAGTTGTCCACAATAACAGGTAAAGAGAACAATATGAATCATTAAGAAGCAATAATTATATGGTAACTAGAAAATCTATATAAAACCAAGAATAAGGAGGTCAAGAGATTAGGCATAGTAATACAAGTGTAGTATTAGGCAAGAAATAGGATCTATACAATATAGTAACAGCAGGAGTTCAGTGGAGTAATACACAGGTGGTAAAACAGGAATATATAATCTAATAATAATAATAATAAAACCAAAAATTAGAATTAAAATCCGACAAAAGCAAATACGGCAAAACCAGCGATATAACCCAAATTACGGCTTCATGAGATAAGTATGTCGAAGGAATAATCCAAATAAGGAAACCCTCATCTATATATTCTATATCTCACGTTATCATAATCTGAATGTATACAATTCGAATAGCAAAACAACCTCATGAATTATTGATTAGTATCTTATTATTATTACTCGTTTGACCCATATATCTAAGTATGTGTACAGGCGTACGTTCCATCCCACATATATCCATATATGAGTAAGTCGAGGTTGTTATTGAAAACTGATGATGAAACTAATGTGTTATGTTTACAGTGGGTCCCGTACATACTCGGGACCACTACCCAGGATGTTCCGATGCTGGTCCGGAATCTATCGCTAGGCAAACAGGAGGTGGGTCTTATATTATGCCCATTCAGGAATATAACAGGAGGTAGGGAGTCAGCGCTCCCCTCGGACATCTGGAGGCCCTCAGGTAGATTCAGAAGTTGAAGTTACACAACATACCTAATACCATTGTAAACATATTCACCACTTGAAGTCCATTAATTTTTCCCTTACCCGATGTAAGTTATCCTTTTTATAATTTATTAGATAATTATCAGTGTATGGAAATGAACAGGAGCATGTTAGGAATGTCAGGAGTATAGGGGTATCAGGAGTACAAATTTTACCGGTATATATATCAGTTTATGTCAAGATATCAGGTCACCATTCCCTATTGTGATAATTATAAGTCAAGTATCAGACATTGCAGGTGATAAGTGATATCAAATAGGTGTCAGGTGATAGCAAGCAGGAGTCAGGTTAAATAATAGAAAGATGGAAATCACTATCATATATTTCAATATAGAAAAACAGTACCGATACAGAGGATCGGTATGAATACAAGAAATGGTACCGATACAGGGGATCGATACGAATACAGAAAAATAGTACCGATAAAAGATCGGTACGAATACAAGAAATGGTGCAGTTAGGAAAAAGTATAAATACAGGTTTCAAACTCTTCACAATCATCAAGGAAAGAATAATAGTTGAATTATCAAGAAAGTAAACTGGCAGGCAAGCAACATCCAAGCGAGGCAAAATAGTGCTGGGGACAAGATTAGTGAATAGAGTTTTATCACCAAAGCGTCGGTGGAACTCAGGAACGACTTAGCTTAAGATGCGAGACTAAAATTCAGCAGAGTTTCGCCTAAGCGTGTTTAGTGATAAAACACTGAGTGCTAAGCTATCTTTCCAAGCATAACTATAAAGTACAGAGGACTTTAATAAATCTCAGAGAGGTTAAGCCTAGAGGCTATGTATGTACCTACAAGAGATGTTAGTGCCAATAATACACATGTAAATATGGCTAGCAGGCAAGGGAACTGACAGGCGGGTAAGCAAGAAAGAGAACAATCAAGCAGAGCTAAGAAAGTTGTGCTGGCCTGAAGGCTCATCACTCTAGTTTTGATGATGATTAACTCATATAGTTATAGTATTAATGATCTTGTGTTTAATAAGTTTCAGATATTTATCAAGATCTTAGTCGGTATTCAGCTTCAATAAAAGATTCGAAGTCAAGCTTTGAAGCCAGCATGTGTTGGTTCAAGAGCTCATGCTTCAAGATCGCATCAAGAACTCAAAGAGGAGTTTAGCTCCTTTGAATCAAGTGGATCAAGATGGAGAAGAAAATTTTCAAGAGAAGATTTTCAAGAAGACTTGAATCATGTTTTTAAGTTTAAGATTTTCATTTTACAATAAAATGTAAAGGATAGACTAGTTGTGGATTGCTCAAGCTCATACACACATACAAAATATTTTATTTCATAACTTTCATGTTAAATAGTTTTAGTTCTTCGAAAATATAGTTTAGGTTTTGGTTTTCAAGAATACATCTTTCAGTTTCATAAATAGATTTCATCAAAACAAGTTTACATGGTTTATATGTGCATTAGGTTTTATCCATATACATTGTTGCTTCATATTATTTAAGAAACTTATTTTGATGAGTTTATATCATGCGTTTAAGTTTTGTTTTTATCAAAGCTTATTTTGGAGCTTATTATCAAAAACAACTATATTTCATTCTCTATGTGTATCGGATCATTTTCATACACTCTATAATTCAAATGTGTTTCAATATCTTGTTTTTATATTTGTACAAGTTTTGAAATTTTGATTTTTCATTTAGAAGTTGGTTTTTGAAAAATATGATTTTTTGTTTTAAGTTTTAATTTTTATGCCTCAAAAATAGTTCAATAGTTTATAATATGTGCTGATTTTTAATCACACATATTTGTACTTCAAAGTATTCATATGAACTTATTTTTGTGAAATTTATGGGATTTAATTGAATTTTTAAGGGTTTTACAAGTCCAACTTTTCATTCTTTAAAAACCTGTTATTGGGCTGCATGCGGTCGACCAACCGGTCGACCGAAGCAAGGCTCGGTCGACTGACCGATCGACCAACGTGAACAATGTGCACGAGCACATAGAGGTCGACCAACCCAGTCGACCGACTGAGAGAGCTTGTCTCTGTTGGGTCGCGGTCGACCGACAGAGCCTGTCTTGGGGACGGTCAACCGGTCGATCGACCGGCAACCCCGACGGTCAGAAACTGACCATTGGCCGGTCGACCGGCCAGTCGACCGATAGGTCATTCTTATCCCCCCCCCCCCCCAACGCTAGTTTTCTGCTAGTTTTCTGCAGCCTATATATTGGGGTTTTTTGGCCAGTTTTGGACAAAATTTTTAGAAGGATTTTCTATAGCTATTTTCTTATCTTCTCCAGAAGTTTTTTAACAAGTTTTTAGAGCTTCATTTTTATATCAAAAGAAAGTTTATCAAGAGTGTTTCTCTTAATTTTTCAAAAGGATTTTCTTGAACTTTTCACCACAAAATCTATCTTTTTTTCTCACACAAGCTTAAGCTTTTCATAAGTATATCTATCCTACAGGATCCCTGTTGTGAGAGTATTTTGTTGGTGATCAAGAGAAGAGATCACCAAGTGTTCCATTTTATACTTTGAGGAGTTGTAGAGGTTGCGGCCTTGGGTAACTTGTGGGTTCGTGTTGTGTATTGTTCTTGCGGGAACAAGTGAGGGACTTGCGGGTTCAAGAGTTCTTGAGGGAGCTCGTTCTAGATATTGCGGCACCAAGTGATCTGCGGGATCATTTTTTGTGGAAATCCTTCATTGTGGTGAAGGCGGGGACGTAGAGCAAGTGACTCAAAACTCAAAACAAATCTCCCGTATTTGCGATTGCTTCTCTCTCTACTCACTTGTGTTTAATATCTTGCATGTTCATATTGCTCTTATCTTTATATGCTTGATATTTACAAGTGCAAAATTGATATACTTGCTTGGGTTATTTAATATCTAGTTTTGTTATTTTGGCTCATTCTCTACATGCTTGATATCGATTTATGTGCTCATACTTGTATTCAACAAAGAGAGCTATAGTAGCACCTCAAATCTTAATCTAGAGAAATCTTGAGATTTCCAGAGCTATTCACTAGGAATTCGGCTTCACTCTTTGGTTATACGTTGTGTAAAGTTTTAATTTGCATAATAGTTTTTTAATTTCGCATTATTTGGCATTAGATTAGCATATCACCTATTCACCCCCTAGGTGAATTACAATTGGTATCAGAGTTTGGTGCTCTTGATTTGGGTCTAATAATCTAGAGTTAAAGATCTTATTTTTGCTAATCACAATATTTTCATACACACACATGTATTTTCTTGCACCTCCCTTATTTGATATTCTTGACTTTCAAAATTGAAAAGTTAAGATGTCCATGTATCTCAAAACCCTAGGAATTCATGTATATCTTGCCACCATTAAGGATTCATATTTTGTAAATGGCAAGCATCTTGAGGCTAATGTAAAAGTCATTCATGCTTTAAAATCGACCCTATATGATGATTATTTATTTAGGGTTTCTAACTTGAGTCGGCTTTTGTAGTTTGGAACACTCTCATCTTTCTTGGAGAACAAACGCAAATTGATAAGGAGAGTGACTCGAAGGAAGTGATGCTTCCAATATGTGCTATACAGTCCAAGGGAATGACCCCCTTGAGGTAAATTCTAATTTCTAGCTTAATGATGAGATGCCATACGATGAACTTGCATTGTTTTGTTAAAAACATCTTGAAAGATATGATTTATTAAAGGATGAAAATAAAAGATTGAAAAATGAAAATGATTTTGTTTTAAAAGAAAAAGAGTCCTTTCAAAATAAATTTGAAATTATTTTAAATAAAATGAATCTTAAAAAATCAAGTTATTTTGATTTCTAAAGAAAAGGAGATTGTTCTGAAGGAAAATGATTCTTGGATAAAGAAAATTATTTTAAAGAAAAAAGAAAATATTTCTATTTCTAAAATGAAAAAGGATTTTGTTTCTCATGCTCATATATCTTCTTCTAATATTAATAAGGATATCTGCATTTTGAAGAAAAATATTAAGTGTTTGGGCTCCACTTAGAGCCAATGTGCATTTAATTATAGTAGATTAGAATCTATATTTCGAAAAAAAATAAGTTTCACACATGCATGCACATCCCACACGGCATACACCATATGCACACCATACTCATACTTATTCTTCCATGTATGCTAGAGTGTACACATTGCTGTCGCAAAAACCATCTTGTAAAATTTTATTTTGATAGATTAAATTCTTCAAATTTTGCAAATAAAATTGTTTGGGTTCCTATTGCTACTAACCCCCATGGACCCAAAAAGATATGGGTACTAAAATTCTCACCTCTTATTTTTTATGTAGATGTGGGCTCTCACAAAACCTGAGATGATTGGTGTCTTGGTGATGGATGCATTTCAAGCTTGAAGGTTAAACCAGATTGATACATCACTATCAAGAAGCATGGTGCGAGGACCACCTCGTTTTGGAGAAATAAATTAGCTACATCGGTATTGGTAACCATTTCATCTTCCATTTTAAAAAATTTTTTTAATGCTTATATGCTAGTGATGTAACCTAGACTCTATCATATGTTATTTTGTGCTTATAATTGAGTTGATAGGTTGCCTAGTTATACATGTATTTTTAAAATAATGTTCATATTTTCAAATGGATTTACATACCTATTTCTTTTGGTTAATTCATGTTTTTATATACTTTAGTTAAAGCGTATATTGATTTATATGTTCATATCATATGATAATATGCAAATCTTGTTAGAAGTTGTGTTATACATGTACAATTCTTGAGTTACACTTGATTTTTATACTATACATTCTTTCATTTGTGTATTCATTTTACATTTGATTGTACATTGTGTATCCTAGTTTTGATGATTCTTACATGATTGTGTGATATATCATATTTTTGACAAAAAAATTCAATTTTTTTGAGTTTTATTGTTTTATTTTCATCAATATGTTATTCACATGATTATTGTGCACTCACCTTTATGTTTACTCATGATTTTGTTTTCATGAGCTCATTTATGTGCTTTATAGATTTTGAGTGACAATGCTTTTGTTGTATGCATATCTCATGATATATATGATTTGGTTTCATATTTGAAAGATCATTAACTAGTTTTTCAAAATTACTTTAAAACTAGTTCTTTATTTTTTTAGTTGGTAGAGTTTTCAACATATACTATATTATTTTCAAAAATTATTTTTGAAAACATCTACCCTATTAGGGCGGTTGGTTGGGTGACCATGTCTTGTATGCTCTTATTGAATATCTTTTAAATATGTGCAAAATAGGGTGGTAGTTATGTGTTATACACATACATATCATGAAAATTAATTTTTGTATACTCATAATTGTTTTCTATATACATATGCATCATATTTCAATTGGTATTTAAAATTGATCATATATACATATATATGATTTTTTGTGCTAGATTAAAAATATTTATACATATATGTTTTATAGCACAAAATTATTTTATACTAAACTTGATTTACTTCTAAATGTTAATTGGTATCTTTCACAAGCTTATGCATTAGTTTTGTAGTTATTTCAAAAAGGAAGATAAAAATTCTTGATTTTGTTTTCAATCGGTATCTTATTCTCACTCTTTTGGAGAAAAATATTTTATTTTAAAAAATACTTATATTTTTCATATTGGTATCAATTGTTTACAATTGGTATCTTTATTGTAAAATGGTTTAAAATTTAAAAAGATTGATATCATGGAACATTCATTTTAAATTCCTATAATTTTTTATGATATCCATGTTATTTTTTTCAATTGGTATATTTTTTTTGGTATCAAAATTTGTTTAATTGATTTCATGTGATATCAAAATTTGTTTTGTTGATTACTATTTGTAAGTCACGTAGAGGAGGGTGAATAGGTGACAAGCTAATCTAATGCACAACAATGCGAAATTAAAACTAATTATGCAAACTAAAAACTATTACGCAAACACATAAATTTTAACACAAGAGTGTAGCCGAATTTCTGGTGAAAGGCTATGACCTATCTCCTCAAGATTCTTCTAGATTAAAAGTTGAAGTGCCACTATGGCTCTCTTGGTTGAATACAAGTGTGAGCAAATAATCCCAAGCATATATAATATAACACAAATATATTAAGCATATAAAGAGATAAACAATATAAGCATTCAAGATATATAAATACAAGTGAGAGAGAAAGAGATGAGCAATTGCAAGCACGGGAGAATTGTTTCGAGGTTCGAGCACACTTGCTCTACGTCCCCGCCTTCAATACTTTGAAGGATTTTCACTAAAATCGATCCCGCAAGATCACTCGGTGCCGCAACACCTACAACGAGCTCCCTCAAGAACTCTTGGACCCGCAAGTCCTTCACTTGTTCCCGCAAGAACAATACACGCAAGCACACTAGCTTGCCAAGGCCACACCTCTACAATGAGTTCCCTCAAGAACTCTACACACTGCGAACCCACAACGCCTCCTCAAATCCTAAGATGAAAACTTGGTGATCTCTACACTTTGATCACCAAAAACACTCTTACAACAAATGATCCCTAGAGGATAAATATAGCAATGAAAAGCTCAATTTTGTGTGAGAAAACAAGGAAGATTGAGTGGTGGAAAACTCAAGAAATCTCTTTTGAAAACACTCTTAAAAACTCTTCTTTTGATATGGAAGTTTTAGCCCAAAAATAAGTGGAGAAAAACCCTAAAGAGATAGGAAAAACTGGCTCTAAAACTTCTCCAAAATCTTGAGTAAAACTAGCCAAAACATCCCTCTTTTATAGAGTTAAAAAAACTAGCCGTTGGGGCTAATACCCAGGCCAGATGACCTGTCGATCGACCGGCCGCTCGACCGGCCAACTATCATATTTATGACCGTTGGGGTTGCCAGTCTACTGGGCGGTCGATCATACCCACGTCTTTACCAGTCGGTCGACCGAGGCAAGAACCAGAGAGCTTCTCTCTAGCCGGTCGACCGCTCAGTCGACCGGGGCCAGATCCAGAGAGTAAACTCTCTGGATCGGTCAACCGCCCGGTCGAGCGGCCCTCAAGCCAGGGTTTGTTCACGTTTCTGTGCAATGGTCGATCGCTCAGTCGACCGACTTCTGGTTCGGTCGACCGCCAGCAGGCCAGGTCAGGGATTATTAGGGATTAAAACTTGGTCTTTCAATATCCTAAAAAATCCAATAAAATAAGTTCATTGAAATACTTTGAATTAAAAATATGTGTGATCAAAAATCAACACATATTACAAACATATTGAATTATTTTTGCGATAAAAAATTTTATCTTTAAACCGAAAACCGTATTTTTCAAAATCAATCTTTAATTTGAAAAACAATTTTTTTCAAAACTTGTTCAAATACAAAAACAAGATATTAAAACTCATTTGAAGCATAGTGTGTATGGATATCATCCAATACACATATAAATAAAATATTTATATTTTAAGCTCTAAACAAATTTTTGATAAATACAAAACTTAAAAACCATGAACTCAAAACATCAAACTAAATTTTTCTAAACATTTGAACCAACAATGTATATAAATGAAATCCAATATATATATAAAACATGTAAACTTGTTTTGATGAACTCTATTCGTGAAACATAAAGATATCTTCTTTGAAGCTCAAAACCAAAGCGGTATTTTCTAAAACTAAAACTATTTTATGAAAACGCATATAAATTTTTTGTGTTTGTGTATAAGCTTGAACAATCCACAACTGATCTATCCTTTACATTTTATCTAAAAATAAAATCTTAACACTTACAAACATGACACAAGTCTTGAAAATCTTCTCTTGAAAATCTTCTTCTCCATCTTGACTTGGTCCAATACTAAATCCAATGAGTTAGACTCCTCTTTGAGTACTTGATGCGATCTTGATACGTGAGCTCTCGAATCAATATGTGCTAGCTTTAAAATTTGCCTTCGAATCTTTCGTTGAAGCTAAACACCGACTAAGATCTTGATAGAATATCTGAAACTAAATGAACACAAGATCATTCATACTATAACTACATGAGTTAATCATCATCAAAACTAGAGTGATGAGACTTTGGGCCAACAATCTCCCCCTTTTTGATGATGACAAAACTCATGAAGTTATATATGCATGGATTAAAGATAAGCTTCATAGAAACTCCCCCTTTACTCATGCATAGCAATAAACATAACGATATTCAAAAAAAGCACATAAATTAAATAAAACATATATGCATAAACACCAATATTAAGAATGAATATATATATAAACTCACTAAACTTTTCTCCCCTTTTTTGTCAATTCATTAACAAAGGGGTGAAGACAATCAAAAAATAAAGATGTATCTGCGATATACATTCATGAAGAGGAGAGACGTTAAGTTAGCCCTCTGCATACATGCATTACATGGAGAAGGGATGGCTAGACCCTAACCCACATATAGCATAATATATAATGTATAAGAGGAGATGTTAAGCTCCCCCTACACACATGTATTACGTAAAGAAGAGAGGCTAAGCTCCTCAATGTGAGATACACTCAACATGGATCTATATATAGAGAAGATGTTAAGCTCATCTTGCATATAGGAAATACATATCAACAAATTTTTAAAAAATTTTTGATAATACTTAAAACAAAATTTTAAAATTTCTTGAAGTCAACAAAATAGAATTTGATATCAATAGTAAATTTTGATACCAATTGTAATTAATTGTAAGAATTGTTGGTTTTTTATACCAATTGAAGGTAAAACATGAAATATATTTTGAAACCAAATAAATACCAATTGAAATCAATGCATAAGCTTGTAAAGATACCAATAAATATTTAGAATTAAATTAAGCTTAGCATAAATCTTTTGTGCTTTAAAAATGTGTAAAGACATTGTAAAACAAACACAAGAAAAATCATATATATGTATGTATGAAAATAAAAATATCAATTGAGATTTGAAGCATACATATATAAGAAAACACATGTGAGTATACAAAAATAAAATTCTATGAAGATTATGTGTATAACTCATAACTACCACCCTTTCATGCACATGATAAAAGATAGTCATTAAGGCATATAAGGCATGGTCGCCCAATCATCCGCCCTTTGGTTTATAGGGGTTTTCAAAAATAAGAGTTTGAAAATAATTTAACATGTTTGAAAACTCTACCAATTGAAGAATAGAAAAACTAGTTTAAAATAATTTTGAAAAACTAGTTAAAGATCCTTCAAAACATGAAACCAAATCATATATCTCATGAAGCATGCTAAATATACAAAAATTATCACTCAAGATGTATAAGGCACAAAAATTAGCTCATGAAAATAAGGTCATGAGTAAACAAAAGAAATGTGAGTGTACAAAAATCATGTGAATAGCATATTCATGAAAATAAACAATAAAGCTCAAAACACTAAAACATTTGAAAATCATAAAAATTTATTTTTCATCAAAATTAAACAAGCTTCAAGGTATATGTATGTTTTATCGAGACTAAAAGTATACATACATATCTAAAACACAAACGAGTTCATCATAGAATTCTGCATGAAAGCACGTAACTCAAAGATGTACATGTAAATCTATTAGTTTTAGACCAAAATAACATATACATGAAGCTGAACATATAAAAAAATAGGGAAAATAAGTGTAAATGAAAGAATCATCAAAACTAGGTTATACATGTACATGTAATGAGTACAAATGAGCAATGAAGTACAAACACATAATAATCAAGCGTAGCTCACTACTTTTACAAGTATAGACACAAGTTTAAATAAAAACTACATCTAAACAAGTAATCACCACATGAAGCATAAAATAAATATGATTATTAAGCTAAATGCACGTGTTTTAGAGCTGGTATATACATAGTACTTAAACAATGGTGAGAACACAAAATATGAATCCATATGAACATCGGTGTATCTCAAAGACGATCTATGTATATCACATGTCTAATAACATTACATTTAACATAATGAATATTGAAACCCAAGACATGTTAAAAATATTTATATAAAAGCATGTAAACAAAAATGGGAGTTAGAGATAGTTACCAAAACCAATGAACCAATCTCTAGGTCTCCAAAACATGGTGGTCCTCCTACCAAACAGCTTTGATAGCAATGCATCAATTTGGTATGTCCATATAGCTCATGCATCCACCACCAAGGCACCAACCCTCTCACGTTTTGTGAGAGCCTACACCTACATCAAACATAAGAGGTGAAAATTTTGATACCCATATCTTTTTGGGTCGACGAGGTTTAGAAACAAATGGAACCCAAACTTTTTTATTTGTAAATTTTAAAGTATTTATCTTATCATAACAAAATTTTGCAAGATGGCATTTGTGGCCACAATGTGTACATTTGTACACACTAGCATACAAATGTGAGTGGGTGTGATTATGGTGTACATGTGATGTATGCCGTGAATTATGTGCACGATATGTGAAACTTGTTTCTTATGAAATAAAGATTCCAAAATGCACATTGGCTCAAAGTGGAGCCCAAATAATCAATGTTCTTCTTCAATGTACAAATATCTTTATTAATTTTGGAAGAAGAAACATGAGAAACAAAAATTCTTTTTCTTTTTAGAAATAAAAATATTTTCATTTTCTTTCAAAACTATTTTCTTTTTCAAATATTTATTTTCATTTAAAACACTATCTTTTCCTTTTAAAATGGGAAGCAATTTTATTTTTCAATGAATTATTTCCTTCAAAAATATCATCCAATTTTGAAGACAAGAAAACATTTTTCTTTTTCAAAATTTCATTTTCTTTCAACAAAGTTTCAAATTTATTTTCAAAAGAGTCATTTTTATTTAACAAAGAATTGTTTTGTTTCTTCAATCTTTTATTTTCAACCTTTAACAAATTATATTTTTCAAGAAGATTTTGATAAAACATAGTAAGATCATCATAAGACATGCCATCATCTTCATTAAGTTCGGATTCAGAATTTACCTTAAGGGGGTCATCCCCTTGGACCATACAGCATATGTTGGAAGTAGCACTTCCATCATCCGAGTCACTCCCCATGTAGTATTGCTTTTGTTCACCAAAGGAGATAAGGATGTTTCATACTATAAAAGCCGAATCAAAGTTAGAAACCCCAGACAAATATTCATCATTTAGGGTAGATTTTAAAGCATGGATGGCTTTTGTGTTAGCCTCAACATGTTTTCCATTTGAACAAGAAGAATCTTTAAGAGTGACAAAATAAATATGAATACCTAAGGTTTTTAGGTACATGGACATCTTAACTTTCCAAGTTTGGAGGTTAAGAATGTCAAATATAGGAGGTGCTATGAAATCCATGTGTGTGTGAACAAATATTGTGATTAGCTAAAATAGGATCTTTAACTCAAGGTTCTTAGACTCAAATCAAGATTACCAAGATCTGATACTAATTGTAAGTCACCGAGAAAGGGGGAATAGGTGACAAGCTAATCTAATGCACAACAATGTGGAATTAAAACTAATTATGCAAACTAAAAACTATTATGCAAACACATAAAGTATAACACAAGAGTGTAGCCGAACTCTCAGTGAAGAGCTCTAGACTATCTCCTCAAGATTCCTCTAAATTAAGAGTTGAGGAGTCACTATGGCTCTCTTGGTTGAATACACATATGAGCAAACAATCCCAAGTATATATCAATAAATTACAAATATATCAAGCATATAAAGAGATAAACAATATAAGCATGCAAAATATATAAACACAAGTGAGAGAGAGAGATGAGCAATCGCAAACACGGGAAAATTGTTTCGAGGTTCGAGCACACTTGCTCTACGTCCCCGCCTTTAACACTATGAATGATTTTCACTAAAATCGATCTGGCAAGATCACTCGGTGCCGCAACACCTACAATGAGCTCCCTCAAGAACTCTTGGACCAGTAAGTCCTTCACTTGTTCCCGCAAGAACAATACACGCAAGTACACAAGCTTGCCAAGGCCACACCTCTACAATGAGTTCCCTCAAGAACTCTACACACAGCGAACCCACAAGTTCACCTCCTTAAATTCAAAGATGTAAACTTGGTGATCTCTACACTTTGATCATCAAAAATACTCTCACAACAAATGATCCCTAGAGGATAAATATAGCAATGAAAAGCTCTAGTTTGTGTGAGAAAACAAGGTAGATTGAGTGGTGAAAAACTCAAGAAATCTCTTTTGAAAACACTCTTAAAAACTTTTCTTTTGATATGGAAGTTTTAGCCCAAAAACAAGTGGATAAAAACCCTAAGAGAAATAGGAAAAACTGGCTCTAAAATTTCTCCAAAATCTTGTGTAAAACTAGCCAAAACATCCCCCTTTTATAGAGTTACAAAAAATAGCTATTGGGGCTAATACCCAGGCCAGATGACCTGTCGGTCGACCGGCCAATGGTCTTATTTTATGACCGTTGGGGGTTCCCGGTCGACCACACCCAGGTCTTGACCTGTCGGTCGACTGATGCAAGAACCATAGAGCAAAGCTCTCTGGCCGGTCGACCGCTCGGTCAACTGGGCCAGATCTAGATAGTAAACTCTCTGGATCGATCGACCGCCCAGTCGATTGGCCCTCAAGCCAGGTCTTGTGCACGTTTCTGTGTACATCGGTCGATCACTCAGTTGACCGACTTCTGGTTCAGTCGACTGGTCGGTTGACCGCCAGAACAGGTCAAGGATTATTAGGGATTAAAACTTGGTCTTTCAATATCCTATAAAATCCCATAAAATCACATAAAATCTAATAAAATAAGTTCATTAAAATACTTTGAATTACAAATATGTGTGATCAAAAAATCAACACACATTACAAACATATTGAACTATTTTTGCGATAAAGAATTTTAGCTTTAAACTGGAAACCATATTTTTCAAAATCAATCTTCAATTTGAAAAACAATTTTTTCAAACCTGTTCAAATACAAAAATAAGATATTAAAATTCATTTTAAGCATAGTGTGTATAGATATGATCCAATACACATATAAAATGAAATATCTATGTTTTTGACAATTAAGCTTTAAACAAAGTTTTAATAAATACAAAACTTAAAAACCATGAACTCGAAACATCAAACTAAGTTTTTCTAAACATTTGACCCAACAATATATATAGATGAAATCCAATATACATATAAAACATGTAAACTGTTTTGATGAATTTTATTCATGAAACATAAAGATATCTTCTTTGAAGCTCAAAACTAAAACGGTATTTTCTAAAACTAAAACTATTTTAGGAAAACACATATAAATTTTGTGTGTATATGAGCTTGAGCAATCCACAACTGATCTATCATTTACATTTTATCTATAAACAAATTCTTAATACTTACAAATATGATACAAGTCTTGAAATTTTTTTTGAAAATCTTCTTCTCCATCTTGACTTGGTCCAAAACTAGATCCAATGAGCTAGACTCCTCTTTGAGTACTTGATGTGATCTTTATGTGCAAGCTCTTGATTCAATACGTGTTAACTTCAAAATTTGACTTCGAATCATTCGTTAAAGCTAAACACCGACTAAGATCTTGATAGAATATCTGAAACTAAATGAACAGAAGATCATTAGTACTATATTTACATGAGTTAATCATCATCAAAAGTAGAGTGATAGGACTTTGAGCCAACATTATTGGTATCAAAATTTATTTTAATTGGCTTTCAAAATTTGTTTTGATATGTATTGCTTGTATGCAAGGGGAGCTTAACATCTCCTCTATAAATAAATTCATGATGAGTATAGCATATAAAGAAGAGTTTGACCTCTTTTCTTTATATGGTACAAGTGTATAGAGGAAGCATAATATCTCCATCTGTACATTGTATATTATACTTAATGGTTAGGGTTTAGTTATCTCTTTCTTCATGTAATGCATTTATATAGGGAGAGTTCCTAACAATCTCTCCTCTTCATGAATTTATTCGCATATACTTTTACCATTGTTTCTCTTTACCCTTTGTTGATGAATTGACAAAAGGGGGGAGAGAAATACTCAGAGTTTATATATGCATGATTAAATTTTTGTTTATGCACATATATTTATATTTGTTTAGTTTATCTTACATTGGATATTTATATGTTATTATGCCATGCATGAGTTAAGAGGAAGCTTCTATGAAGCTTATCTTTAATCAATACATATATAACTCCATGAGTTTTGTCATCATCAAAAAGGGGGAGATTGTTGGCCCAAAGGCCCATCACTCTAATTTTGATGATGATTAACTCATGTAGTTATAGTACTAATGATCTTGTGTCTAATATGTTTCAGATATTTATCAAGATCTTAGTCGGGGTTCAGCCTCAATAAAAGATTCGAAGTCAAGTTTTGAAGTTAGCACGTGTTGATTCAAGAGCTCGCGCTTCAAAATCGCATCAAGAACTCAAAGAGGAGTTTAGCTCACTTGGATCAAGTTTGGATCAAGTCAAGATAGAGAAGAAAATTTTCAAGAGAAGATTTTCGAGAAGACTTGAGTCGTGTTTGTATGGATTGTTCAAGCTCATACACATACACAAAATATTTTATTTCATAACTTTCATATTAAATAGTTTTAGTTCTTGAAAAATATAGTTTTGGTTTTGATTTTCAAGAATACATCTTTCGATTTCATGAATAGATTTCATGAAAACAAGTTTATATGTGTATTGGATTTCATCCATATACATTGTTACTTCATATTGTTTAAGAAACTTATTTTGATGAGTTTATATCATGCGTTTAAATTTTGTTTTTATCAAAACTTATTTTGAAGCTTATTGTCAAAAACAAGTATAATTCATTTTCTATGTGTATTGGATCATTTTCATGCACACTATGCTTCAAATGTGCTTTAATATCTTGTTTTTATATTTGTACAAATTTTGAAAATCAGTTTTTCATTTAGAAGTTGGTTTTTGAAAAATACGATTTTTTGTTTTAAGTTTTAATTTCTATGCCTCAAAAATAGTTCAATGGTTTGTAATATGTGTTGATTTTTTATTGCACATATTTGTACTTTAATGTATTTACATAAACTTATTTTTGTGGATTTATGAGATTTAATTGAATTTTTAAGGGTTTTAAAAGTCCAAGTTTTATTCTTTAAAAACCTGTTTTTGGGCTGCTTGCGGTCGACCAATCGGTCGACCGCAAGTAAGGTTCAGTCGACCAACCGGTCGACCGATGTGCACAATATGCACGAGCCCATAGCGGTCGACCGACCCGGTCGACCGACTGAGAGACAGCTTGTCTCTGTTGGGTCATGGTCGACCAACAGAGCCTGTCTTGGGGGCGGTCGACCGGCAACACCAAGGGTCAGAAATTTGACCGTTGGTGAGTACACCGACCGATCGTTCTGGCCCCCCAACAGCTAGTTTCTGCAGCCTATATATCAAGGTCTTTTGGCCAGTTTTGGACTAGATTTTTTAGAAGGGTTTTCTAAAGCTATTTTCTTATCTTCCACAGAAGTTTTTCAACAAGTTTTTAGAGCTTCATTTTCATATCAAAAGAAAGTTTATCAAGAGTGTTTCTCTTAATTTTTCAAAAAGATTTTCTTGAGTTTTGCACCATAAAATCTATCTTATTTTCTCACACAAGCTTGAGCTTTTTATAGTCATATCTATCATATAGGATCCTTGTTGTGAGAGTGTTTTGTTGGTGATTAAAAGAAGAGATCACCAAGTGTTCCACCTTGTACTTGGAGGAGTTGTAGAGGTTGCGGCCTCGGTGAACTTGCGGGTTCGTGTTGTGTATTGTTCTTGAGGGAACAAGTGAGGGACTTGCGGGTCCAAGAGTTCTTGAGGGAGCTCGTTATAGGTGTTGCGACACCGAGTGATCTTGCCGGATCTTTTTTAGTGAAAATTCTTCATTGCGGTGAAGGCGAGGACGTAGAGCAAGTGGCTCATATCAAAAACAAATCTCCTGTGTTTGCGACTATTTCTCTCTCTACTCACTTGTGTTTAATATCTTGCATGTTCATATTGCTTTTATCTTTATATGCTTGATATTTACATGTGCAAAATTGATATGCTTGCTTGGGTTGTTTAATATCTAACATTGTTATTATTGCTCATTCTCTACATGATTGATATTGATTTGTGTGCTCATACTTGTATTCAACCAAGAGAGCTATAGTAGCACCTCAAATCTTAATCTAGAGGTTTCTTGAGGAGAAGTCTAGAGCCCTTCACTAGAAATTCGGCTTCACTCTTTGGTTATACGTTGTGTGAAGTTAGTTTATATAATAGGTTTTTTAATTTCGCATTATTTTGTATTAGATTAGCATATCACCTATTCACCCCCTCTAGGTGATTTATAAGCTGGAGCGAGACTAACGCACTGC
Organism: Agave tequilana; assembly: GCA_038442645.1. Classification (NCBI taxonomy): domain Eukaryota; kingdom Viridiplantae; phylum Streptophyta; class Magnoliopsida; order Asparagales; family Asparagaceae; genus Agave; species Agave tequilana. The sequence continues at coordinate 27,100 of JAVJIF010020576.1, forward strand.
GCTAAACGCTATCACGCCCGGTGTAGTTATCGCTCGCGGTGAAGCCACGATAACGTACAGCAATCGCTCGCGGTGTAACTATAGTCAGACAGAGTTAGCGATAGAGCGCTGAGCATTAGACTCGCCTACCAGGCAGAGCATAAGAGCCAAGAGGCTAAAAGCAACCCAAAGTTTAGTTATAGAAAGCCAAAGGCTAAACAAAGCCCGAAGGCTGGGTATAGTACATGCACGAGATGTTAGTATCACACGAACACACATATCAACATGGCAATAACTAGATTACCATGGAGTGGTGAAGCCCGGAGGCTGAGCGTAGAGCTTGGAGGTCGAGTAGAGTGCCCCGAGGCTAAAGATCACGAAGGGTTGGCCACGCATGGTATAAATCAGTAAAAGAACATATCACAGGCATGGTACATGTACAGAAAATTAACTACACTAGTACAAACAATTATCACAGGCATAATACATGTTCAATCCAGGTTACTCAGCCATATTCAAACACAAGGGCATAGCCCAATACAAAATAAGAATACAATCCTAAAATATAGAAATAAATACATAAGCGAACCCGACGAAGCAGGGAAACCTAAAATGAGGCGAGGACACTCGCCTAAATCTTCGGAAAAGTCACGAAGCCCGGAGTCTCAAAACACGTGCATGCCATTAATATTTATACTTAAAATATATATGTATATTTAGAGTGAGAGAATGAGATAGAGGGGGGAGAAGGGGGAGAGAGAGAGAGAAAGAAAGCAAGAGAGAAAGAGAGAGCTAGTGAGAGAAAAAGATCTAGAGAGAAAAAGAGATATAGAAAGAGAAAGAGAGAGCTAGTGAGAGAGAAATCTAGAGAGAGCTAGTGAGAAATAGATTAGAGAGAGACAGGAGAGAGAGAGAGAGAGAGAGAGAAATGGAGAGAGAGAAATGGAGAGAGATAGGGAGACAGAGAGAGAAGGGAGGGGGTAGCAGCCCCCTCTGGCTCATCTCACGGCCAGGGCCAGGGTGCAGCCGCGGGGTACCAAGGATGACTGGAAGGCGGCGCCGCCGGCCAGTGGAAGCCGCGCCGATCACCCAAGGAGGGGAAGAGGGGAGAGACGTGGGGTTTTTTGTGGTGTTGATGGGTGATGGTGATCAAGATGATGGATTGTGTGGGGATGTTGATTTGGGTGGTGGGATGTTGAAATTGAAGGAGATGGGAGGAAGAAGAGGAGTGGGGAGTTGTGGTGGTGGAGTTGGAGAAGATGATGGTGGTGGTTGATTTGAGGAATTAGAAGGAGATGGAGGTGGTTTGGAGGAAGAGGAAGAAGATGGTTTTTTTGATGGTGGAGGAAGAGGATGGAGAGAAAGGGGAAGCTGGAGTAGGGGTGATGGTGGCTCGTCAGCCGAGGGGGCTCGCCGGAGGAGGGCGGCGCGTCGGGCTTGGGGTGCTCGTCGCCCAAGTGGAGAAGAGAGGGAGAGAGGGAGAGAGAAAGGAGAAGAAAAAGAAAAGGAAAAAGGAAAGAAATAGAAAAGAAAAGGAAAAAGAAAGAGAGAAGTGAGTAAGTGTGATAGGGGAGTAAATGAGGGGGTGTGGGTTCGGCAGGTAAGTTGATGGGGGAAAGAAAAGGAAAAGAAAGAAAGAAATGAAAAGATACTAAAAATAATAATATTATAATAATATCGAGAAATATCAACTATTCCATAAAAATTCCCCAAAAATACCCAGAGATAGAAAATATCACCCTGAGAAATAATATGAAATCAATTTTTAGAAATAAAATTTTATTTTCAAAATAAAAATCCTTGAATCTACCAGCGATATTGACCGACACCAAATCAGCCGAGTTTTGATAAATTCAGAAAAATCTTCAAAATGCATTAAGGTAGAAAATGTGACTCTAAGAGATATGTGAAAGCGAATTTTAAAAATTCAACTCCTTTTGAAAAATAAAAAATTCTGAAATTGACCAGCGATACTGGCCGACACCAAATCCGATGGAATTTTGATAAATTCAAAAAAATCTTCAAAAATGCATTGAGATAGAGAATACGATCCTGAAAAATAATGTGAAAGCAGTTTTTAGAAATTCAACTCCATTTATAAATTAAAAATTTGAGAATCGATCGGCAGCACGGGCCTACTGGTTTTGAAGATTTTGCAATTTAATTCAAAAACATTCCAAAACATCATAAAAAAATCTAAAATATTAGAAAATAATATTTGAAACTGAAACCGATCAAATATAAATACCGAAAAGATCAAATCGAGTAATACACAAGGATAGGGTTCCCGACTCAGACCAGGGCTGACTCCGAGTCCACGAATCCGAACCCAATGCAAAAATATTACATAAATAATCATAAAACAAAAACAAATATGAGAAGTAAATCGAGAAAAATATGATCGAGAATCTAAATACGTAACTAAATACGTATTCCAAAAATTGGGTGTTAAAATCCATCCACCTTACAAAAATTTCGTCCTCAAAATTTCTATAAGGGGAAATGAATACAAGAAAGATAGAGACGAAGATTATACCACTTAAGATATGACTAACTAAGGGTAATGCTCATAGCGACTGATCAATAACTCTGGACCTAGACGTCTTCTGTACTTCCTACCATATAATTCTCTGACGGTGACATACTAATACTGATCTGATAATTGCTAGTAAGAGAATACCGACAGAACTTTAGTAAACTGACCCATCTGAATAATCTGAAGCGAGCTGAATTGGAGAAATGATCAATAATATTATTTTCCAGACTACGAGATAACACTGATGAAGTCCGTAGAAATTCATAGAAATCCATATTGATAAAACCCATAATATAAAATCTTTGCTTGGCATGAAGTTATGCTTGACTAAGAGTCTACAATAGGATTCTCCAACGTGCTGCATACTCACCATTACTTCGGGAGTAGACCAGAAGATTGAAAATAAAGAAAATCCTGATAAGAGAGATCATGGATAAAGAAAACTGATACTAACGGGTTTTGAATACATAACGTTGTAAACTCTGAAAGGCCTAACTAAGAATTTATAATACTATACTCTGGAGGACATCCCAACTGAAGATTAAATATCTAGAGAATACCCAAGTCCTGTAAGGTCGGCCGAGATCATCAATTATGACAAGTTGGTGTAGATGCGGCTTGAAAACTCAGTTCACTAAGTCCATGCACCCCATTAGGCGGGAGAGATCTGGGGAACGAGGTTAGGATAATGAACTCTAACAGAACTAGCCACGAATGAAGTCAGAACCAGGTGGGACCATTATGTAACACAGCATCAGGTGCTAAGCATTAGGATACGGTGGGGCTAACGCTTTGCAAGGCTTGCACTTGGAGAAGCTCATGCGGCGAAATCAACGTGTAACACAATGCTAAATGCTAAGCGCCTGGGTGTAGCAAAGCTCACGCCTGGTTGATCTCGCGTGGCTAGATCATGACTCTTATTTGGTGAGGCTAGTGGGGTCTGTGGCTCATCAAATCCATAAAGACAGTTGGACGCCTGTCTGAACTCAATGAAGTCGATAGAAGAGATCCTGATCATTACTAAAATAATATAGAAAATACCATAGCTCTACCTGACAGAAGTTCTAAATCTAGAAAATCGTTCATACCGATATTTCTCGTGTCATGATGCAGTCTATCTAGTCTATCTGATTAAATAAGTGATGACTACCTAACTTTCTGTACTGATCCCCGTGGTGTGTCTATACATATAAGATGAATGCGAAGCTGAAGAACAGTCAGGTATAAGATAACACGATGCACAGAATCAAAGAATACAGAATATGGGAGAACCATATCTGTCCTGTCGTTACCTCACTGGTCTGCCCATATCTTAAGTTGGTATAAAAACTATAAAAACCGGAATAGTGAAAAATGAAAGAGATTCAGAAATCAAAGGAAGGACGGTCAAGATAAAACAGATAAATCTACACTTGGAGTTGGATTGTATAATCAGGCATGCATTTCTAGTTGTAAATTGCATTACCATAAATTTGCCGACTGGTTGTACTGAAGATGGGAGAGCCTAGGCTCTGATACCATCCTGTAACGTCCTGATCCCGCGGGTACGGAGACGTTACTGCAACATATATACGTATGTCAAAAAAACCCTCCCATATATACGCTAAGCATCAGTACAGGTAAGAATCAGAGTACGAAAGTACGTGGTGCATTATACATCCAACATATGAGTACAATTATAAAGTTATCATAGGATGTGACATAATATTACAAGAATATTACATCACCGATAGGCACAAATGCGAGAATACGGAGAGATATACAATTATGAACAGTATAAAATATGCTCACGAGATATAAAAAGAAAACTCGAGAGACGAGCAGGGGGGCCTGAAAGGGGGGCTCCAGACGGTCTGCCGATGATCCACGCTTTCTCTACGCATCTCTAGTCAGCAACTGGAACAATCCACAAGCTTCAAACTTCGGGGTCTGAACATGCAAATCCAAGAGAGTCAGAACTCTCCAACGAGTGGTGTGATGAATGCCAAGTGGCATGCAGGGACAAGCACAATGTAACGATAAATCTGAATCAAAAGTACATGAATAAGGCATCAAGTAATGAGATAAACAGACATTATAAAACCAGTTGTACGGGCTCAGTTGATAGATTCATGAGATTAATACCTCGAGGAGATAATCCAAATAAGAAAACCCTCATCTATATACAATATACTGCATGCTTTCATCGACTGAGTACGCACAAGTTGAGCTGTCCATAATAACAGGTAAAGAGAATAATATGAATCATCAAGAAGCAGTAATTATACGGTAACTAGAGAATCCGTATAAAATCAAGAATAAGCAAGTCAGGAGATTAGGCATAGTAATACAAGTGCAATACCAGGAAAGAGACAGACTGTGTACAATATGGTAACAACAGGAGATCAGTGGAGTAATACATAGGTGGTAAAACTAAGAATAAATAATATATTATTAATAATAATAAAATCTAAAATCTGAATTAAAACCCGACTAAAGCAAATATGGCAAAACCAATGGTATAACCCAGATTATGGCTTCATGAGATAAGTACGTTGAAGGAATAATCCAAATAAGGAAACCCTCATCTATATATTGTATATCTTATGTTATCGTAATCTGAATGTATACAACCCGAATTGCAAAACAATACCACGAATTATTGATTAGTATCTTTTAATTATTACTCGTCTGACCCATATATCTAAGTATGTGTACAGGCATACATTCCATCCCACATGCATCCATATATCAGTAAATCAAGGTTGTTATTAGAAACTGATGATGAAACCAATGCGTTATATTTACAGTGGGTCTCGTACATACCTGAGACGCCCAGGATGTTCCGGTGCTGACTCGGAACCTGCTGCTAGGCAAATAGGAGGTGGGTCTTATATTATGCCTATTCAGGAATATAACATGAGGTACAGAGTCAGCGCTCCCCTTGAACACATGGAGGCCCTCAGGTAGATCCGGAAGTTAGAGTTGCACAACATACCTAATACCAATGTAAACATATTCACCGCTTGAAATCCATCAGTTTCCCCCTTACCCAATGTAAGTTATCATTTTTATAGTTTATTAAATAATTATCAGTGTACGAGAATGAGCAGGAGCATGTTAGGAATGTCAGGAGTATAGGGGTATCTGGAGTACAGATTGTACCGGTATGTATATATATAAATGTGTGTGTATCAGGCTATGTCAAGATATCAGGTCATCATTGCAGTATTGAGATAATTATAAGTAAAGTATGAGGCATATCAGGTGATAAATTATATCAAACAGGTGTCAAGTGATAGCAAGCAGGAGTCAGATGTTGTAACACCCCGAATTATTAAATTTTAATTTAATAATATAAATCTTGAGTTATTAAGTTGATTGAGTGTGTAATGAATTTCAATAATTTTAGGAATGTTAAGTGGTATGTATGAATTTACCTACACCATAGTTATTATGTAACTAGTACTTCAATGTGTAGATATACTAGTATTATACTTAAAATATATGTATTTACTAAGAAAATACAACCATGACAATTTATATATATTTTTTTTAGTGGAGGGAGTAGGTGTGCATGGGAGGAGAGATCAAGGGCCTAGATCTTCTTGTTTTGGGGGATTGGACACATGGATGAAAGGGGTGGTAAACTTGTAAAATTTTGGGGGTATGGATCTTAAAAGAGTCAAGGGAGAATTCATCTCTTCATCTTCTTCCTAAGAGAGGATTCCTCCATGGCAAAAAAAAAAAAAGAACCCTAGAAACCCAAGATCCAACCTCCTCTCTATTCCTCTCTCTCTCTCTATTTTTCTCCCTTTCTTTTTCTTCTCTTCTCCTCCTCCCTCTCTCCCCTTGGGCCTAGATCCGCGCGCGCAGGCCAAGGGACGGCCGGCCAGGCGGCAGCTGGCCAGGCGGCGGCTGGGCGGCGGCCGGCCAGGCGCGGGGCCGGAGATTGGAGGTGAAGGTGAGTGGGTTTCTTTCTTCTTTTTTTCATTTCTCAAATTTTCATCTCTTTAAATTCCTAGATCTTGATCTCTTGATTTTGATTGGGTTTTTCCTTGATCTATTCATACAAATTTTTCCTTGAAATTTCATGACTTATTGAAGTATGTAGTAGTCTAATTTTGATCTTGAGATTAATGAGTAAATCCAATTGCATATAATTGATGGGTAAAGAGGTTGCATGGTAGGGTATATCATGTAGTGAGGGAGTCTATAAATTTTCATATTTGGTTTAGATCTCAAACCTTAAAATTTCAATCTCATATCTTACTTTGATGGTGATGAAACTTTCATTTGAGAGATAGGTGAGATTAATTCTTGAGCAATGTTGTTCCTTCTTATATTGAATCCAATTCTTAAAAGAATTATGGGTGAGATCAAGTTTATAAACCTCTCCTAACCATTAGTGTAGATTGAGATTCTTGAAACTTCTTACACTTGTGATGGTTGAGCCTCTTGCCATTCTTACATAATAACTATGAAAACAAATCAAATTTGATCTTGGTGATGTTAGTGAGATAAAAAGAAAATTTTTATGATATGATTTAAACTATGAAGTTGGAGGTAGTTTAAAGAGAGGATAATGGTAAATTAAGTTGTGTTAGAATTATGAATGTTCTTATGAAATTGCTCATGATCAAAATTTTAAATACTTAAGTTCATAACTTATTTATGATCCAATTTAGGTGAAGAAATAAAAGAAAAAGTTGAGAATTTGTTTAGTTGGAAGCACTTTTGATATAGTAGTACAAAACTGTTAAAGTCTGTCAAGATCTGAAACCTGAAACTTAGGATTTCTTTTGTAAGGATATTTAAAATGAAATAGGTCATGTAATATACCGTTGGAAAGTAAATCAAGTCTACTTTCCAACGGCTCTTGCGGTGTTCTAATCAAATGTCTGTGCTGAAAATTATCGCTGAAATATGACAAGCTAGTCGAAGATACCGAGTTGCAGAATTTTGAATGTCTAGAAGATTTTCTGTTTATTAGGGCTGTTCATGCGAATTAAGCTGGTCATGTAATATATTGTTAGAAAGATCAGTAAGTCTAATTTCTAATGGAAGTCTCTGTGTCTTATTCTTGTATCAAAAGTAGGAGTTATGATAAAAACATCTTCGATTGTTAGGGAGGTCAAACCCGATGAATTTATATTTAGGTGAGATCTATGTGAAATTTATTGGAATTTTATGTACAGTCATGTTGTGCTGAGCCTAGAACTAAACACTTTTCTTCCAATAACGCATGTTATGAATGCGGGTATATCATAATTATTTATTAAAGTATTGATCCTTTATAATAATGCCTCATTAATGGTGTTGCATATACACTCGGTGTGTTAACAATTATCCTCAGGCTCACATTTGCTTAAGCCTTACTGAAAATAGGAAATTATTGTGTTATGGACTCCAAAAGACATATTTCACCCTAACACATAATCCCTTCTGTGGCCTAGTAAACTGGACTATGAATAGAATATTTATTGGCATATAGTCAGTGAAAAATTTTGAAACGCCGGAAGTTACTTGTGCATACTATAGTTCTATCAATTTTAACTAACTGATAATTGGACAGGTTAACAGTCAACACTAAATTATGCTGACGGTAGACTGATAGATGAGTGAACATGAAATTTATGATGAAAGGTGAATACTATTTAACTAATAAGATATGCATGAGCATTAGTGTAGGATCTATAATCAAAGCAACACAACACTAGAGGGGGGTGAATAGTGTTTATAAAAATTTAAATCAAACTACTTGCAGGAAATAAACAATGCACAAGATAAACTCAGAAAATTCAAACGCAAAGACAAAAGAGTTATCCTGGTTCGGTCCTTGTGACCTACATCCAGTCCCCAAGCAAATCGCTTGAGATTTTCCTTTCCTGACTTGTGTACACCCACAACCAATACCTTGTACACCACTTGACAAACGCCCTTTACCAAATGTGCACAACTCCTCTTTACACCAAGAGAACAAACGCCTTGTACAACTTTCTTCTAGTCCCAAGAAGACGCCCTTGTACAATGATCTTCTTTGAATGATTACAATGATCCTATAAGCCTTGAAATTGAATGTGCTTGTGGATAAGGTTTCTTATAGGAGGGATTTCAGAAATCTTCACAATGGAGTTTGGAATTTGGTGAAGAAAACTGAAAGTGAAACAGGTTTTCAGAAAACAGAATTTTTGGACAGAGTTTTGGCTGAAAACTTTGGATTTGAATTGGTGATTTGACCCTAGGACAATAACCCTATTTATAGGTGAAATCCATAGTAAGTTAGGGTAGTTATCAGGCCAAATTTGAATTTTGAAACGTTGATAAACGCACCAGAATTCACCAACTGCACAGCAGTTGTCAACTGCTATTAGTCGACTTGAACAAAAGATTAGTCGACTATCAGAACAAAATTTCCACTGATTAGTCGACTACAACAAGGGGTAAGTCGACTATCTATAGACTGATACAGATACTAAGTTTCTGGAAAAAACTGAATGTAGTCGACTATATAGCACTGTTAGTCAACTAGGTAAGGTGTTAGTCGACTATAGATATAGGGTAAGTCGACTAACTTTCATGTCAGACAGAAACAGAGAGTTAGGAAATTTTTGTATAGGTTATTAGTCGACTTGGGAAATTGTATAGTCGACTAGGTATCTGTTAGTCGACTATATATGGAAGTCAAGTCGACTAACTTTCATGACAGAGAACAAACAGAGACTTGGGTCATTTGTTTTGGAAGTATCTAGTCGACTAGGGTTTTTGGAAAGTCGACTATATAAGGGATAGTCGACTATATTAGAAGGTCAAGTCGACTTGGACGCGTATTTTGTGTGTGTGCTCAAGGCTTTTCACAAATTTCTAAATATTACACAAAAATACCAAAATGTGCAACAGAGGTAGAATAACACTAAGTGCTTGTCCATCATCAAAATCTCTATCAACTTGGTAGGCATCAATATTCTCCCCCTTTTTGATGATGACAACCTGTGATAACTCCCCCTGCAGCAAAACTCCCCCTGCAGTAAAACTCTCCCTGCAATAAATAGGTTATAACAAAATGATATATATATAATCAAGTCTTTTTGTTTGCCCCTGCAGAAAGTGTTAAGTTTCCCTGCATTGTCATATGTCAATATCCATCACATATGTTCATAACATACATATGTCAATTATCTTGCAATAACACAGAAATTGTATGTAACAGAACTAAATATGTTAACAGAACTTAACACAACAGATTTTCAACAGAACACAGAGTTTAACACAACAGATTTTCAACAGAACACAGAGTTTAACACAAACATAACACATAACAGTAACAGACATAACACATAAGTTCTCCCCCTTTGTCATTAACAAAAAGCAGAAAACACATACATAAATAGACACTGTTTTCATACGGAAATACATATTAAAAAAGAGTCTGAAAACAGAAAAATACATAGAAAAAGGTAAAAACTGCAAAAATAAAAACACGAAGAAATGCCAACGCCATAATCTTCAAAGGTCGGATCCGAGAGGAGGAGGTGGCGGAAAGTGTGTCTTGAGGAGGTTCAGAATCTCTGTTTGAGTTGATACAAATGAATCCATCTGAAGTTGCATATGCTCAAACCGAGTCATCATTAAAAACTGATTTTGAAGCACTTGATTCTGAGTGTCTTGAAGAACTTGTTGTTGTGCATGAAGAGAGGCAATCTCAACAGACAGTGAATTGTAGAAGGCATCAGTGTAAGAAGGAGGTGGTTGGTTTGGAGGTGGTTCAGTGAAAGGAGGTTGGGTAGAGGAAGATGGAGGTTGAGTGGAACTTTGTGGAGGTGAAGAGGGTGGTTGTGGAGGAGGATGAGGGATATCAGTAAGTTTCATGCGGTGAAGAACGGCACGATCAAATGGTTCGAATACTTTGACGACACTAGTTTCGGAATTAAGATCAATATGAAATTTCCGAAATACGTGTGTCAAGAAAGCTCCATAAGGAAGAAAGGAAGTATGGGACTTAACCATAGTATCAAAAATAATTTTTGCCCAATTGACATCGAGGCCAGCCATAATTGCATAGACGCAAGTGGCTAACTCTCGTGAATAGTAGTTGTAGCTTCCAATTTTAGGGCAAATATTGTATGCAAGGATACGACCTATAAGACGTGGGATAGGCTTCAATTTGTTGTTTGTCATAGGTAATCCTTGTCCAGGCAAAAAGATACTAGATAAGACCTCTTCATTATCCATTTCAATATCATTTATCAAGAGACCGTTATAAGGAATGGAAAGAATACGGCCTATGAATTTGGGAGATAATTTTATATTTATACCTTTAACCAATGAATAAATGTGAACATCATCTTCATTATCTTCAAAGGTCAAATTAGTATAAAACAAGTTAATTAAGAACGGATAGTATCCTTGCCTAGAATCCGTAGAAAACATATGAAACAGTCCACAGTTTTGCAAATATGAGACAATGTCATAGTGATGAAGATCCTCATATTTAACAAATCTACCGGGTAGTATTTCTAAGGAGGAAAGTCTAATGTAATCCTCTTCTAGGGTAGGATTTTGAGAAATGCCCTAAAATCAACTTGTGAAGATGAAGATGAAGGTGTGAACTTAGTTTTCTTTGACCTAGACATGTTGAGAACTGAAATTGAAGGGGTATAACACAAGATAGGAAAGGAAATTGCTGAGATTTGAAAGATTTTACCAAGAATTGGAAGGAAAGAGAAGGAAGTTGAAGAGGGTTCACTGCTGCAGGTTTTTCTCTCCTTGCTGCTGTAGTCGACTGGAGGCTGCGGCTGGGAAGAGAAAATCTGAAGGAAGACTAGGGTTTTGATGAGGGAAATGTTAGAGTTAATGGTTAGGATCAAACCTGGAGTGAAATAGAGGGTGAGGATTAAAAATAGAGTGATATTGGATCCTTAACTTAAGAAAACGGGTCGGGTTTCAAAGTGGAAAAACCGAAATCAGAACACAGGTTTTTACAGTATTAGTCGACTTGCAGTTTATTATTAGTCGACTAATAAATGGAATAGTCGACTAGTAAGATATTATAGTTGACTAAGTTTTTAAAAATCAGAAAATCATGTCTCGTTGATGCACATTAGTCGACTGGGGCACTGTCAGGTCGACTAGGTTCTCTATAAGTCGACTAGTAAGGATTAGTAAGTCGACTAATTATGTAAAAATGCCTCTGAAAAATTCTGAAAATTTTTTTAAAAATCAAAAAAATTGCAAATACCCAAATCTCTTCAAAATTTTATAAAAGTATCTTCTTTAAGAGGCTTTGTAAATATATCTGCAATTTGATTATCAGTTGATATAAAAGTTAAAGAAATATCACCTTTTAAAGCATGATCACGTAGAAAATGATGTCTAATATCAATATGTTTGGTACGTGAATGATGAACAGGATTTTTAGATAAATTAATAGCACTGGTATTATCACACATAATAGGTGAGTTTGTGATAGTCATGCCATAATCAAGTAAGGTTTGTTTCATCCATATAATTTGTGCACATGCAACACTAGCAGCAATATATTCTGCCTCGGTTGTTGATAATGATACAGAATTTTGCTTTTTACTGAACCATGATACTAGTGAATGTCCCAAAAAGTGACAAGTACCACTAGTACTCTTCCGATCAGATTTACATCCAGCAAAATCAGCATCACTATACGATAGTAAATCAAATGTGCATGATTTTGGATAAAATAAACCATAATTGATTGTGTTATTAAGATATCGAAAAATTCTTTTCACTGCTTTAAGATGTGATTCCTTAGGATTTGACTGATATCTAGCACATAAGCATACACTGAACATGATATCAGGTCTACTTGAAGTAATATAAAGTAATGAACCAATCATACCTCGATAGAGTTTCTGATCAACATTCTTACCATTTTCATCTTTGTCCAAAAATGTAGTCGTACTCATGGGAGTATTCTTATGACCAGAATTTTCCATGCCAAATCTTTTTAGAAGTTCTTTTGCATACTTGCATTGGGAAATGAAGATTTCATCCTTCATTTGCTATATTTGCAGACCGAGAAAGTAAGTATGTTCGCCCATCTGGCTCATCTCAAATTCACTCTGCATGGTCTTAAAAAATTATTGACAAAGATTATCGTTAGTAGAATCAAATAAAATATCATCAACATATATCTGAATGATTAAGATATCTTTATTAACATATTTAATAAAAAGAGTTGTATCTGCTCTTCCCATCTTAAAATCAGAATTTAAAAGAAAACTTTTTAATCTATCATACCAAGCACGGGGTGCTTGTTTTAAACCATATAAAGCTTTCTTAAGTTTAAAAACATGGTTTGAAAATTTTTCATGTTCAAAACCTGGAGGTTGTTCAACATAAACAGTTTCCTTAATAATTCCATTTAAAAAGGCACTTTTAACATCCATTTGATATAGTTTGAAATTCATAAAACAAGAAAAAGCAAGTAATATACGAATAGATTCAAGCCTAGCTACTGGTGCATAAGTTTCATCAAAATCAATACCTTCTTCTTGATTGTATCCTTGTGCTACTAACCTTACTTTGTTCTTAATGACTTCACCTGATTCATCGAGTTTGTTCTTAAAGACCCATCTGGTTCCGATGACTGGATGATCAGTAGGACGTGGTACAAGATCCCAAACATCATTTCTGACAAATTGGTTCAACTCTTCTTGTATGGCAATGGTCCAAAAATCATCCGCACATGCTTCTTTGATATTTTTCGGTTCAATGAGTGATATGAAGGCAATTTGTGTCATGTAGTTCAACTTGGATCTCGTCTGAACGCCTTGATTTATATCTCCAATAACCAAATCACGTGGATGATTTCTTACTTCAACATATGCTTTCGGTAACTCGGTAGAAGTCTCATCATCCTTAGAAATGTTAGTATCAACAGAAGATATAACAATATTATCAATAGGAGTATCTATAATATGATCATCATCATGTGGAGAAGTATTAGAAATAGGCTTAGTCAAGGATTCATCAAATTTAACATGTAATGATTCTTCAATAGTAAATGTTTTCTTATTAAATATTCTATATGCTTTACTATGAGTAGAGTATCCAACAAAAATACCTTCATTGGATCTAGTATCAAATTTATCTAAAGCATCTTTTGTATTTAAGATAAAGCATTTACATCCAAAAATCTTAAAGTAAGAAACTTTTGGAATCCTATTATAAAACAATTCATAAGATGTTTTATTTAAAAAAGGTCGAATAAGCACACGATTTAAAACATAACATGTAGTAGCAATAGCCTCAGCCCAAAAATATTTTGGTAAATTACTGTCCATAAGCATAGTTCTAGCACATTCTTGCAAAGTCCTATTCTTTCTCTCTACAACACCATTTTGAGGAGATGCTCTAGGAAATGCAAAATTATGTGTAATACCATACTTATCACAGAAATTTGAAAAAGATTCATTCTCAAATTCTCCTCCATGATCACTTCGAATAGTGACTATGTTTAGAGACTTTTGATTTTGAATTCTTTTACAAAAACTTGCAAATTCATTAAAAGTATCATTTTTATTTTTTAGAAAAATTACCCATGAAAAACGTGAATAATCATCAACAATAACAAAAACATATCTACTCTTGTTTAAAGAAGAAACACGAGTAGGATCAAATAAATCCAAATGCAACAATTCTAAAGGTCTATTGGTGGAAACTAAATCTTTAGATTTAAAAGATGATTTAACTTGTTTTCCTAATTGACAAGAATCACAAAAATAATCCTTTTTAAAAGCTATTTTTGGAAGACCTTTAACTAAATCAAATTTAGAAATCTTAGAAATAGTTTTCATATTCAAATGACCAAATCTTTTATGCCATAAAAAATAATCATTATTAGAAGCAAGTAAACATAAATCATCATTAGATGATATGCATGTTATTGATAACTCATAAATGTTATTATTACGAAAACCTTTAAATAAAATATCTTTCATGTTAGTATCATAAATAAGACATGCATCTTTTTCAAAAATAATTTTATAACCCTTATCACATAATTGACTAATACTTAATAGATTGTGTTTTAAACCTCTTACCAAAAGAACATTTTCAATAAGGGGTTTTGAAATGTTACCAACTATGCCGGTACCGATAACCTTTCCTTTGTTATTGTCTCCAAATATCACTGTACCTCCTTTTTTGATTTGAACGGAAGACAGTAGTTGAATGTGTCCGGTCATGTGTTTGGAACACCCACTATCAAGTATCCACTTTTCTTTAAAAGGTACCTATAAGATAAAACAATTTGTATGGTACCCATCATGATAGGGTCCGAAAAAGATTAGCCTTTTGGAACCCAAATCCAATTGGAATTTGGTTTCCACTTGTTAGTATAAACATAATTCTCAGAATTACACACATCATGTATATAAGATGCAATATAAACATTTTTATCAACATTATTTAGATTCTTAGGAACCCATATATATTTGCATCTAATTCTTTTTGAAATAGTATTTCTTTTCACAAAAGAATTATATAGATTATTATTATGAAGATGTGTAGATTTTACAAAATTGGTTTTTGAAAATCCAATACCAACATGAGTAGGTTTGTAAATCTTATCTTTTGAAAAACCAAGACCAAAATGATTGTTAGTCATCTTTTGAGAAGATAATAAAACATTTAAATTCTCTTTTCCTTTATTAAATTTAGTTACATTTTTCAAAAGATCTTCATACTTAATTTTGAAAATAGTCATGTCTTTATCTAAAATAGTAATTCTAGAATTTAAAGAAATAGTTTCCTTTTTAAGTAAAGAATTCTCTTTTAAGAAAATTTCATTATCCCTTTTTAAAGATGCAATAACTTTTTCAAAATCTTCTTTTTGAGAACTTAAAGAAGATGTTTGAGAAACAAAATTAGCATTTTCATTAATGAGTCTTTCATTTTCCTTTATTAAAACTTTATTTTTAATCTTTTCATTTTTGAAATTATTAAAAAGTTCATTAAAGGCTTCTAATAATTCATCATAATCTTGTACCTCATCTTCTTGGGCCATGAAGCAGATATTGGCGGTTTCAGTTGCTTCTTCTTCGTCAGAGGAAGATGAGTCGCTGTCATCCCATGTTTCTTGGAAGGCTTTCTTCTTCTTGTTGAACTTATTGAAAGTCTTGAAGTGTCCTTTTGATTTCATCAATGGGCAATCCTTCTTTATGTGGCCTGGTTTGTTACACTTAAAACAAGTAGGAATATCGTTAGTATCTTTATTCTTTTTAAACTTACCTTGTTTTAAGAACCTTTTGAACTTTCTTGAAAGCATGGCCATTTCTTCTTCATCTTCATCCGAATTGTCCATATCTGAAGTTGTATGGAAGGCAAGTACTTTCTTCTTGGATTGATGTTGTTGTTCGTCCTTCTTTCTTTCTTCTAACTGCACTTCATATGCCATTAGATTACCGATTAGGTTTTCTAATGTCATAGTTGAGAGATCATTCGCCTCTTCAATTGCGGTTGTCTTCTTCTCCCATTCTGGTGTGAGTGCACGAAGGATCTTACGAACTCTTTCAACTTGGGTGTAGTCCTTTCCAAGAGATGCTAATGAATTGGTAATGTCGGTGAATCTTGTAACCATTTCGGATATGGTTTCATTCTCCTTCATTTTGAATAACTCAAATCTGTGGACAAGAACAGATATTTTAGATTCCTTAACTTTATTTGTGCCTTCGTGAGTTACCTGAAGAGTGTGCCATATTTGATGTGCAAAAGTGGATGTAGACACACGGTTGAACTCTTCTTTGGTTAAGGCACAAAATAGAGCGTTCATCGCCTTGGCATCAAGATTTGCATTCTTCTTTTGATCTTCACTCCAAGCGTTGTAGTTAGTTGTTGACTTGGTGTATGATGCTTCTACGATGTTCCAAAGGTCGTAGTTGAGTGATTGCAAGTAGATCTTCATTCTACACTTCCAATAGTTGAAGTTGGTTCCGTCAAATAGCGGTGGACGTTGTGTAGAATGTCCTTCTTTGAATTGTGACGAAGGAAACTCCGTTGCCATCCTCGTATGGTTGTTGCCTTGAACCCGCTCTGATACCAAATGTAGGATCTATAATCAAAGCAACACAACACTAGAGGGGGGTGAATAGTGTTTATAAAAATTTAAATCAAACTACTTGCAGGAAATAAACAATGCACAAGATAAACTCAGAAAATTCAAACGCAAAGACAAAAAAGTTATCCTGGTTCGGTCCTTGTGACCTACATCCAGTCCCCAAGCAAATCGCTTGAGATTTTCCTTTCCTGACTTGTGTACACCCACAACCAATACCTTGTACACCACTTGACAAACGCCCTTTGCCAAATGTGCACAACTCCTCTTTACACCAAGAGAACAAACGCCTTGTACAACTTTCTTCTAGTCCCAAGAAGACGCCCTTGTACAATGATCTTCTTTGAATGATTACAATGATCCTATAAGCCTTGAAATTGAATGTGCTTGTGGACAAGGTTTCTTATAGGAGGGATTTCAGAAATCTTCACAATGGAGTTTGGAATTTGGTGAAGAAAACTGAAAGTGAAATAGGTTTTCAGAAAACAGAATTTTTGGACAGAGTTTTGGCTGAAAACTTTGGATTTGAATTGGTGATTTGACCCTAGGACAATACCCCTATTTATAGGTGAAATCCATAGTAAGTTAGGGTAGTTATCAGGCCAAATTTGAATTTTGAAACGTTGATAAACGCACCAGAATTCACCAACTGCACAGCAGTTGTCAACTGCTATTAGTCGACTTGAACAGAAGATTAGTCGACTATCAGAACAAAATTTCCACTGATTAGTCGACTACAACAAGGGGTAAGTCGACTATCTATTAACTGATACAGATACTAAGTTTTTGGAAAAACTGAATGTAGTCGACTATATAGCACTGTTAGTCGACTAGGTAAGGTGTTAGTCGACTATAGATATAGGGTAAGTCGACTAACTTTCATGTCAGACAGAAACAGAGAGTTAGGAAATTTTTGTATAGGTTATTAGTCGACTTGGGAAATTGTATAGTCGACTAGGTATCTGTTAGTCGACTATATATGGAAGTCAAGTCGACTAACTTTCATGACAGAGAACAAACAGAGACTTGGGTCATTTGTTTTGGAAGTATCTAGTTGACTAGGGTTTTTGGAAAGTCGACTATATAAGGGATAGTCGACTATATTAGAAGGTCAAGTCGACTTGGACGGGTATTTTGTGTGTGTGCTCAAGGCTTTTCACAAATTTCTAAATATTACACAAAAATACCAAAATGTGCAACAGAGGTAGAATAACACTAAGTGCTTGTCCATCATCAAAATCTCTATCAACTTGGTAGGCATCAACAATTAGTTGAAAAGAAAGATTTTCTTGATGTGATATCAAAATTTGGGAAGTCAGAATGATAAGATCGATAGTATCAAGATCGGTATAGGCGGGAATCCAAACAGTTCCAACTCAATTCATGAATAAGTAAGAATAGTTGTTATAAATATATATAATCTTAGTTGCGGCCACACCAGTTACATCGTATCAAAGGAATTTAAGTAATAACAGAATGTTAGGCCTTATTAAATTGTACGTTAAATCAAGAAAGTCGTATTTCAATTAACAAGCATGTATGAGACTTTCTCTTCTCCTTATAGTTTCAACTTACCCATCCGTCTAGCTAGAATCTTTAAACAAGTAATACTTTTGCATACAGATAGTGTATGTCCCATAATATAACTAAACTTAAGACATACTTGAAATGATTACTTTCAATCATATGTATTACATCTTATCAATTCTTATTAAGTCCCCTTTCTTTTATTGAGTATAATGTCTTGCAATACGCCATGGGTTAAACAGTAATTGTGATGTTTCAAATTATTCTAGTTAAAGGGGATAAACTGATTATCTTAGATGATGATCAAATTAAGTGGGTGTAACAATGGATGTTTAGAAATCCCGTAAAAGAAAATTTTAAAAGTGAAAAATATGGGTATTCGACATATATACATATGTTTCTATCTATGAATGTTATGCATATGTAAAACCTTGTGAACATGGTCATTCTTCTATTCAAAATCTATTTAGAGCATCACATAGAAAGTACACATATTATATATACACATATACAATGTTATAAGAAAAAAGGGATAGTTTCACCATCTAATGGTTAAAAGAGTGTCTATTGCGGTAAATTGGTACTTACACTAAACGTGGATAGTCTTGAGAGTATTAGACACTGAACCAATATTTAATTCATATTCACCATGAAAGGGATAGTAAGGCAGGCTTAGAATTGAACACATCTTTTGTAATAAGTGTTGCATTTAATATAGAATTTTGGAATATAGTGTATAAGGCCATTGACATGTACATTACTAAATAGAAATTATTATGATTGATATGAATATGATGGGTGTATATTACTTGATTTATGTACATAACATACATGAGTGACATGTTTTGATTAAGCAATTGATGTGAATATTCCTATAAGAATACAATCTAACAGGTAAACACTAATTGAGAGTATGATTGCTTTTATATATAAAATGATGATATACGAATCTTATGGAATTAGATGTGCTGATATTGTGAGTCATTAAGATTGAGATAAATGTGATGGGTGTATGTTATTTGATATATGTGCATGATATCTATGAGTGACATGTATTGATTAAGCAAATTGTGTGAATATTCCTATAAAGATACAATCTAACAGGTAAACTCTAATTGGGAGTATTATTACTTCCATATATGAAATGATGTGCATAATATATGAATCTTATGGAATTGGATGCGCTGATATTGTGCGTATTATATATATATATATATATTGTGTTACGGAGGAAGGGACCGGTATTGCACGGGCGGAGTGCGAAGACGGTGCTATATACATATGTCTGGAGGAAGGGACCGGTATGGCACCGGAGGAGGGGGAAGACTGGGTATATATCATATATTGGGAGGAAGGGACCCACATTGCACGGGCGGAGTGCGAAGACGGTGCTATGATATACATATATTTGCATCTTGACAAATGATCGAGAATGAATGGCTATGTGTGATATATATGTGCGTGTGACACTAGGGGTATGTTGGATGTGTTATCGTATATGATAATGAAAACATCAGAATACAGACTTAGCTGATTGAAATGAAATACTGTATATTGTGTGAAAGTGTACAGGTTAATCCATGCATTACTTGAAGTGTGATGCGATATTATATTATGAGAAGTATAATATAATTATATGTTATACAAGTTTGGCTTGTGATGTATGTGTTATCTGAATGCATAAACTAGGTTTATGGCATAACTATAGTGGTTGGTGTATTATAGCATGGAATACAAAACACGTGAGTAACACACACTATGTACATATAAGACGAGAAAATTTGTTTTATGTAACTCATAAATCTTATCACACGGAAAGATGAAAATCCAAGAATGAAATTGGGAAGTATGATCATAAGAGTTTGATCGTCCTCGGAGATTTTAGATACCATGGTCTTGATTATTAAACCATAGGATGCCTCTGATTCTTTGTCTTCTTACTGTTTTAGATTGCTCTTATTACTTGAATATTCATACTTCTCATTGATATATTATCATTCCTGATTTATTCCTACCCTACTCAGTAAGCTGTCGAGCTCACTCCCCCACAGACTGGTATATTGCAGGTTGCTTTGAGGCAGGGGTCGGGTTTATGCTGCGCGGGGTTCGTCCTGAATCAATTCAATCTTTGTACTTCTGGAACAATTATGCTTGTTGATGATACATATTGGTTATAGGATAGATGGTTAATCTTGTATATATGTGTGTGTGTGTGTGTGGTGTGTGTGTGTGTGTGTGGGTGTGTGTGTAGAAAACTGTTGTAGTAGTTTCATTTCAAGTTGGTATTTGAGATATCTTTTATTGGGTTGTGATATCAAGAAGTGTATTATCAATATGATGATCATGACAAGTTGAAATTTATCATTTCTGAATTTCTATGGATGCCGAGAGGGGTACTCTAGAGCTTATGTTGTTATGTTTCTCCATAAGTAGGCGATGTCAAGCCGAAACATCTTCATGATTGCCTGGATGATTTTGAGTTCAGTTATATGATTGGATTGAGAATAAGTAGGCTGATGTTAGCCGAAATTATCATATTTGTATTGGATATCATATCCGACTAGTAACTACAAGGGAGGTGCTGCTGAAATTTTTAAGAAATTGGAAATGATTTTAATAATCGATCGATTTAAATGGATGTTATGTAAATTGAGGATTTTAGAATACTGGGACCGTTACAGATGTCAAGTAATAGCAAGGTGGATATCACTATCATATATTTCAATACAAAAAAATAGTACCGATACAGGGGATTGGTATGAATATAAAAAGTGATAGTGATACAGGAGATCGGTACGAATACAGAAAAATAGTACTGACAGAAGATTGGTACGAATACAAGAAATGATACAGCTAGGAAAATAGTATAAATACAGGTTTCAAACTCTTCACAACCATCAAGGAAAGAATAATAGTTGAAGTATCAAGAAAGTAAGCGGGCAAGGAAGCAACATCCAAGCGAAGCAAAACAGTTCTGGGGACAAGATCAGCGAACAGAGTTTTATCACCAAAGCGCCAGTGGAACTCAGGAACGACTTGGCTTAAGATGCGATCTAAAATTCGGCAGAGTTTCGCCTAGTGTTTAGTGGTAAAATGCTGAGCGCTAAGCTGTGTTTTCAGGCATAGGTAGAAAGTTCAGAGGACTTTAATAAACCTTGGAGATGTTAAGCCCAGAGGCTATGTATGTACATGCAGGAGATGTTAGTACCAACAATACATATGCAAATATGGTTAGCAGGTAAGGGAACTGACAAGCAGGTAAGCAAGCAAGCGAACAATCAAGCGGAGCTAAGCAAGCTAGAGCGAGGCTAACGCACAGCGTAGAATGCTATCCCTGTGTAGTTATCGCTCGTGGTGAAGCCACGATAATATATAA
This sequence comes from Agave tequilana, assembly GCA_038442645.1. Lineage (NCBI taxonomy): Eukaryota > Viridiplantae > Streptophyta > Magnoliopsida > Asparagales > Asparagaceae > Agave > Agave tequilana. Next base: position 48,586 of record JAVJIF010020576.1, read on the forward strand.
CAATCGCTCGCGACGTAACTACACTCGGACGGAGTTAGCGATAGAGCGCTAGGCTCGCCTACCAGGCGGAGCATGAGAGGCCGGAGGCTAAACGCAACCCGAATGTTGGGTATAGAAAGCCCGGAGGCTGAACACAGCCCTAAAGCTGGGTATAATATCTGCACGAGATGTTAGTACCACACGAGCACACATATCAACATGGCAATAACTAGACTACCATGAAGTGGTGAGGTCCGGAGGCGAGTGTAGAGCCCGGAGGCCGAGTAGAGAGTCCGAAGACTAAATGACCACGAAGGGTCGGTCACGCATGGTATATAGTAGTAAAATAACACATCACAGGCATGGTACATGTACAGAAAATAAACTACCCTAATACAAACATTCATCACAGGCATAATACATGTACAATCCTGGGCACTCAGTAACATACAAACACAAGGGTACAACCCAATACAAAATAAGAATACAATACCAAAATACAGAAATAAATACATAACGACCCGACGAAGCGGGGAAACCTAAAACGAGGCAAGGACACTCGCCTAAACCTTCAGAAAAGTCGCGAAGCCCTGGAGTCTCAAAACATGTGCATACCACCAATATTTATATTTAAAATATATATGTATATTTAGAGAGAGAATAAGAGAGAGGAGAGAGAAAGAGAGAAAGAAAGAGAGAAAGAGTTCTAGAGAGATAAACAGAGAGCTAGTGAGAGAAAAAGATCTAGAGAAAGAAAGAGAGAGGTAGAGAGAAACAAATTAGAGAGAGAAACAGAGAGAGACGGGAGAGAGAGAAATGGATAGAGAGAGAAACAGACAGAGAGAGACATGAGAGAGAGAGAGAAGAGAGGTTTCAGCAATCCCCTTTGGCTCAGCTCACGGCCAAGGCCAGGGGGCCCTGGCCCGGCCGTGACCAGTGGGCACCAGGGGCGACGTCAAGGCGGCACCATAGGCCAGGGGTGGCGGCGCCCTCTGCCAGGGGTGGCCACGCTGACCACCCAAGGAGGGGGAGAGGGGAGAGGCGTTGGGGTTTTTTATGGTGTTGATGGGTGATGGTGATGAAGATGTGGATTATGGTGGGGATGTTGATTTGGGCGTGGGATGTTGAAATTGAAGGAGATGGGAGAAGGAGGAGGAGGAGGAGGAGTAGGGAGTTGTGGTGGTGGAGTTGGAATGGAAAAGATGGTGGTAATGGTGGTTGATTTGAGGAATTAGAATGGATGGGGGTGATTTGGAGGAGAAGGAAGAAAATGGTGTTTTTGATGGTGGAGGAAGGAGATGAAGAGAAGAGAGGCCGGAGTAGGGGTGGTGGCGGCCCGCTGGCCGAGGTGGCTCGCCGAAGCAGGGCGGTAGTGCCGGGCTTGGGGTGGTCGTCGCCCAAGTGAAGAGAGAGGGAGAGAAGGAGAAGAAAAAGAAACAAAAAAGAAAGAAAAAGAAAAGAAAAGGAAAACGAAAGAGAGAAGTGAGTGAGGGCGATGGGGGAGTAAATGGGGGGTGTGGGTTCGACAGGTGAGTTGATGTGGGAAAGAAAAGGAAAAAAAGAAAGAAATGAAAAGCTACTAAAAATAATAATATTATAATAATATCGAAAAATATCGACTATTCCAGAAAAATCCTCAAAAATACCCAGAAGTAGAAACATCACCCTGAGAAATAATATGAAATCAGTTTTCAGAAATAAAATCTCATTTTTAAAATAAAGATCTTGGAATCTACCAGCGATACTAGCCGACACCAAATCCGGCCGAGTTTTGATAAATTCAGAAAAAAAAATCTCCAAAAATGCATTAAGATAGAAAATATAATTCTAAGAGATAATGTGAAAGCAAATTTTATAAATTCAACTCTCTTTGTAAATTAAAAATCTTGGAATCGACCAGCGATACTGGCCGACACCAAATCCGGTGGAATTTTGATAAATTCAGAAAATCTCCAAAAATGCATTGAGATAGAGAATACGATCATGAGAAACAATGTGAAAGCCATTTTTAGAAATTTAACTTTGTTTGTAAATTAAAAATTTGAGAATCGATCAGCGGCACGGGCCGACACCAGTTTTGAAAATTTTGCAATTTAGTTCAGAAAAATTTAAAAAAATCATAGAAAATCTAAAATATTAGAAAATAATGTTTGAAACTGAAACCAGTCAAATCTGACTACTAAAAAGATCAAATCGAGTAATACACTAGAATAGGGTTCCTGGTTCAGACTAGAGCTGACTCCGAGTCCACGAATCTGAATCCAATGCAAAACTATCACATAAATAATCATAAAACAAAAAAATGGAAAGTAAATCAAGAAAAATATGATCGAGAATCTGAATACGTAACTAAGCACGTATTCCAAGAATGGAGTGTTACAACAGCAGTGCGGTCGACTGCGCAGTCGACCACCAACGGCTAGACAACTAGCCATTGGAGCCAGCGAATGATGGCCCCGTCGACCGTCCAGAGCAGACTTTTCTACTCTGCACAACTTGTTGGCCCAAAGGCCTTCCACTCTAGTTTTGATGATGATTAACTCATGTAGTTATGTGTACTAATAATCTTGTGATTTTAGTTTCATATCATTAGTCAAGTTATTAGTAGGTGATTAGCTTCAACAAGATGATTTGGAAGCTACCCACATGTTGATTCAAGAGCCCAAGCGTCAAAGATCATATATAGCACTTGCTCGGTGGATCAAAGAGTTTTGGATCGAGTCGGCTTGGAGATTGCGCTCTACAAGAAGGCATCGGTACCATAGTTTAGTTTTGGGTTTAGATCCTAATTGTAAAGATTAGAATAGTATAATAAGCTCAAGTTCACAACACACACGTATCATGTTTTGGTTTTCGGTTTTTGGTTTAACCGATCTTGGTTTGCATGAATAGATATTATATCAAAACAAGTTTACATGCTTTAATGTATATTAGATTTGTTCTATATACATGCATGCTTCAACTCTTAGACAAACTTACTTTGATATACCTATTTCATGTGTTTTAGGTTTTGTGTTTTAACAAAACTTAATTTTGGAATTAAGGACAAAAACTATGATATGTATATGTTTCATGTATATTGGATTTCTATCCATATGCATCATGTTTCAAAATGATTAAATATCATGTTTTTGTATTTGGATGAGTTTTACACAAAATGTACTTTCTATTCAAGAATCCAAGTTTTAGAAAATACAAGGTTTGGTTTTTGGTAAAAATGAAAAGACATAAAAATAGTTTAATTGCTTGATATTTGAGTCAAAACTTTTATCACATATTTATATATCAATGCAATTTGACAAAACTATTTTTGGAGATTTTTAGTAGTTTATAAGAATTTATTGGATATTTATTTCCCCAGATTTCTGACCTATTTTGGTGTCTGCCAGGCTGGTCGGTCGACCGGTACGGTCGACCGCACCATGTAGACGGTCGACCGTATGGGTCGACCGACGTGCACAGAAACGTGCACGCGGCTACACCTTTAGCCAGTCGACCGTGCCGGTCGACCGACTGAGAGCAGGTTTGCTCTCTGTTTGGTTGGGTCGACCGGGCGGTCGACCACTAGCGCCAACGGGTCAAAAATTGACCATTGGGCGGTCGACCGGGCGGTCGACCGTCAGGGTAATTCTGGCAAAAATTACAGCCAACGGCTAGTTTCCAGATTTGCCTATAAATACCCCATTTGCAAGAGTTTTTCTCTAAGATTTTTTGTGCGAATTTTTTCATACTCTCTGGTGTTTTTGCTGCATTTAAAAGAAGTTTTTGAACTCATATTGAACAATCTATTTGGAGTTTTTGCTAGGGTTTGGAAAATCAAAGAAGAGGGTTTTTGGGAAAAGCTTTGATTGAACTTCACCATCTTGATTTCTATTGTTTTCCCAAGGATTTTTCTTTGTGATTCTGATTTCCATTCCATTGGTTTTCTCCACACTTGAGCTAAAATCTACTATCTATTCTATATGTTATTTGTGTGGGAAAAGAGATTGTTTTGTGGTTGTTGTTTGAAACCACTAAGTTGTAAACCCAATTCTTGCTTTGTGCCATTTCCCTCATTGTGTTGAGGAGGTTGTGCAACTTGGGTTGTGAGGTGTTTTGTGTAAGCTTAGTGCTAATCCCTCAAGTTGTGAGGTGATTGTTTGTTGGATTGGAGAAGTGCCTCAAGGAGGAGGTTGTGTTTGTAAGGAGGGGAGTTGGGAACTCCTTGTAATTGTGATTGCCCCAAATCCTCGGTGGAGGTTCCCTTTGTGGGAGTCCTTTGTGGACAAGCTAGTGGATTGGAAATCCTTCGTGTGTCGAAGGCGGGGATGTAGAGCTGGGTGCTCGAACCTCGAAACACATCTTGTTGTTTGCGCTTGATCCATTGACTCTCTCTCTATCTCTCTCTTTACTTTGTGCCTTGCAATTATTTATATTGTGCATTCATATTTGCTTGGCTTGGTTGTGTGTGCATCATTTGTTGATCACACTTGAGTGTAATTTGCATTAAGTTTTTAAATTCCGCATTTAGTTCACAGATTAGCATTGTCACCTATTCACCCCCCCTCTAGGTGACTTTTCAATTGGTATCAGAGCTAGCGCTCCTGATATTTAGGTTTAACCACCTAGGAGTGAGATCTTGGTTTGCTAATCTTCATTTGCATTGTTCATTTGCACACATATAGTTGCACTTATGGCTAGCCCTCCCATGTTTGACCATTTTAGACTTGATGCTTGGAAGGCTAATATGACTAAACATTTAAAAGACCTAGGACATCTAGTTTATCAAGCCATTACCATAGAATCCCTCCCAAATAGTAGCAAGCATAAGAAGGCCAATGCATTAGCACTTAGAGCACTTAGAGCATCTCTAAATGAATTTCTTTTACCCGTTTTTGATCACTATGATTCGGCTTTTGCAGTTTGGAGCATCTTGACGTCTCCCGAGCTTCCAAGGATAATTAACAAGATGAGGAGATCTAAGAGAGAAAAATCCGAAGAGCAATGCCTCATGGTCCAAGGGAAGAACTTCCTTGAGGTACAATCGGATTCTCATATTGATGATAGCTCTAGTTCCTATTGCCATGGTTGTTTTGAAGTTCAAACTTTAAATATGGAACTTGCTCAAAAGCTTGAAAATTTATTGGAAAAACACAATCTTTTGAAAGAAGACAATCTTGTTTTGAAAAATGAATTAAAGGATTTGTGTTCAAATTTTGAATTGGTTTTGCAAGAGAAGGAAGAGATCACTAGTGAATGTGACTCACTAAGATCTCAACTAGACCTTGCCCTTAATGAGATTGAAGTTTTAAAAAGCAAAAATGATTGTGATGATGTTGTGAAGCACAATGAGATTTTATCTTCAAAATTGGATTTTGCTTTTAAAGATAATCTTGTCTTGAAAAATAATATTGAATCAATTACTAAAGAATTGGATTTGGTTTTGATTAAAAATAAATCTTTGCAAAAAGAGATTGTTGTTTGCCATGCTAATGTAGCTTCATGTTCTAGCACACCTATTGCATGCTCCACTTTATCTTCTAGCATTGAAAATGACATAATTGATTTGAAGAAAAGTGTTGATAGTTTGGGCTCCACTTTGAGCCATTGTGTCATGAATCACACACGTTTGGAAAGCTTGGTTCGCAAGAAACAAGCTCCAACCTTGCATGCATACACCTCTAGGCATACACATGCTTTTCATGATCACCACCATCATATGTATGCTCACGTGTACACTTGTACACATTGTGGTCGAAAAGGCCACCTTGCTAGATTTTATTATGATCGCATTTATCATGAAAATTTAGCAACTAATTTTGTTTGGGTGAGAAAAGAAACTAACCCCCGTGGACCCACTAGAAAATGGGTACCAAAAACCACCTCTTTGGCTTTTGATGTAGGTGGGAGCTCTCGCATCACGTGAGGGTTTTGGTGCCTTGAGGTGGATGCATTCTAAGCCAAAAGGAGAACCATTTGGATGCTTCACTCTCAAGGAGATTTGGTGGGAGGACCACCGTGTTTTGGAGAACTAGAGAAGTGCCCTTCATCGGTTTTGGTATCATTCTCTAACTCCCATTTTTATTTTGCATGCTTTTAATGTTCATCTATTTATAGCATGTCATGTTTTGTTGTTCATTATGCTTAGATTAGTGTTATACATGTTTAGTTACTTGAGCACCCATGTTTCATATGGATCTATATTTAGTGTTCTCACCTTGTTTAGAACTAACATGTATGCCCTAGATCTAATGCACATACATTTGCATTATGACCATTTGGATGTTTATGATTATATGATGATTTGTTTTGATGACTCATGTTTTAGTATGATATTTGTCATGTTTATTAGACTTATACTTTACATGATTAGTGGTTGAGACACTCATGATTAGTATGGACCCATATTTTGTGTTCTCTTTATGTTTTAGCTATCATGTTAATCATAGATCTATGCACATGTCTTTGTCATGCTAAACATATAGTTGACTATGACTTTTTGTTTTAATAATTCATGTTTTGATTATTATGTTGGTTTATGATTCCCGTTTCATGCTTCATGTTTTGACTACTTACTTGAATGATAGTTTTCATTAAAACTAGAAGATTTATACTTGTACAACGAGTGAGCTACAAATAGACCTTTATATATGTTTGTGCTTGAACGCTCATCTGTATTCATTTGATGTACTAGTATAGTCTAGTTTTGATGATTCTTGCATTTGACTTGTATTCACTATTTTACATGATTTGTTTTAACTTCATGTATATGTCCTTCTTGTCCAAGCTATCATTTATACATATACATCCTTGAGCCACGTGCCTTCATGCATATATTTTTGTGGACTCATTGTGTTTAGGATATGTATGTATACCTTAGTTTGTACATGACATACATATGCCTTGAAGTTTAAATCATGTTTTGATGATTTTCATGTTTTTAAAGATGATTTCAATTGGTGATTTCACAATGAATTTCATGTTTTTACTATTGAGCTTGATTATCCATTTTCATGTTGATATGTTTCTCACAACACTTGTACACTCACCTTATTTGATATTTTCTCATGACTTAGTTTTCATGAGTATAAATTGTGCTATATGGATTTTGAGTGTTTTAGTGCCATGTGGTTTACATGTGTCTTCATGAAAAATATTTTTGTTTGATTTCTTGCTTGAAGGATTTCGTTCTAGTTTAAATAATTTTTCCTATAACTAGTTCGTATTCTTCACTTTGGTAGAGATTTCAAACATACTATATTTGCAAATCTATTTTGAAAACCCCTACCATCAAGGGCGGTTGGATGGGAGATCATGCTCATGTATGCTTTATAGTGAAAATCATAGCAAACTTGAACATGAAATGGGTGGTAGCAATATGATGTATACACTTGATCTTATCGTTGTTTCATTTGGTATCATTGAATTCTTTCAATTGGTATCAATTTTGACATTTCTTGTATACTCATATATCTTCATGTATGTATGCTTGCATTTCATAGTATATCAATTTCAATTGGTATCTAATTTTCATACATATACATGTTTTATTTGTGCTTATTATATCCCTATATCTTTAAGCACAAATCTTGTTTATGATGATAAGCTTGAGATTCAACCTTGTTTCAATTGATTTAGTTGTCAATTGGTATCTTAACTCGAGCCTTATCATAGTTTTTATTGGTTTTTCATAAAGGGGGAGAAAATTTTGTATTGTTTCTTTCAATTGGTATTTAGTATTCCACTCCCTTACTTTATGATAGAAAATAATTTCAATTGGCAATGATTTCAATGATCTAGATTTAATTTTCAATTGGTATCAACATTTATGTTTAGAAATTCAAAATTTGTTATGTTTGATATCAAAAATTGTTTATTTACAATTGATATGATGATTGTTTACTTATCAATTGGTATCTAGATTTTTGTTTTTCAATTGGTATAGTTTCATTTTTAATTGGTATCAATATGCACTTCCTTGACACATTTTTCTCTAATTGGTATTATATTTGTTTTTAGACAAAAGGGGAAAACATCCCTTGTTTTGAATATAAAAAGAATATGTTTTCATTAGTTTTTGTTTTTAAACCCCTTTGTTGATGATTGACAAAAAGGGGGAGAAGAATTTGAGTTTATATGCATGTTTGCATATGCATGTTTTATGTTTTTAATGTTTTTATTAAGTTCCATTGGTATCCAAAGCATTATTTAAAGAACATGTTTAGTTTGCTTAGTTTTGGTATCAAGAGCTTGTATAAGAGATCATGAGTTTTGTTTTGCATATATTGTGTATAATTGTATCAAGAGTATGTTTATGTTTAGTTTAATTGGTATCAAGAGCATGTTTATTTTTAAAGATTTTCATTGGTATCAAGAGCATGTTTATTTGTTTTTGCTAATAATTGGTATCAAGAGCATGTTTAATTGTTTTTGATAATTGGTATTTAGAACATGTTTATTTGTTTTAAAATTTCATTGATATCTAGAGCCATTTATTAGTTATTTATCCTATGCATGAGTTAAGGGGGAGCTTCTTTGAAGCTTAACTTTAATCCATGCATATATAACTCCATGAGTTTTGTCATCATCAAAAAGGGGGAGATTGTTGGCCCAAAGGCCTTCCACTCTAGTTTTGATGATGAGTAACTCATGTAGTTATGTGTACTAATAATCTTGTGATTTTAGTTTCAGATCATTAGTCAAGTTATTAGTAGGTGATTAGCTTCAACAAGATGATTTGGAAGCTACCCACATGTTGATTCAAGAGCCCAAGCGTCAAAGATCATATATAGCACTTGCTCGGTGGATCAAAGAGTTTTGGATCGAGTCGGCTTGGAGATTGCGCTCTACAAGAAGACATCGGTACCATAGTTTAGTTTTGGGTTTAGATCCTAATTGTAAAGATTAGAATAGTATGATAAGCTCAAGTTCACAACGCACACGTATCATGTTTTGGTTTTCGATTTTTGGTTTAACCGATCTTGCTTTGCATGAATAGATATTATATCAAAACAAGTTTACATGGTTTAATGTATATTAGATTTGTTCTATATACATGTATGCTTCAACTCTTAGACAAACTTACTTTGATATACCTATTTCATGCGTTTTAGGTTTTGTGTTTTAACAAAACTTAATTTTGGAATTAAGGACAAAAACTATGATATGTATATGTTTCATGTATATTGGATTTCTATCCATATGCATCATGTTTCAAAATGATTAAATATCATGTTTTTATATTTGGATGAGTTTTAGACAAAATGTACTTTCTATTCAAGAATCCAAGTTTTAGAAAATACAAGGTTTGGTTTTTGGTAAAAATGAAAAGACATAAAAATAGTTTTAATTGCTTGATATTTGAGTCAAAACTTTTATCACATGTTTATATATCAATGCAATTTGACAAAACTATTTTTGGGGATTTTTAGTAGTTTATAAGAATTTATTGGATATTTATTTCCCCAGATTTCTGACCTATTTTGGTGTCTGCCAGGCTGGTCGGTCGACCGGTACGGTCGACCGCACCATGTAGACGGTCGACCGTATGGGTCGACCGACGTGCACAGAAACGTGCACGCGGCTACACCTTTAGCCGGTCGACCGTGCCGGTCGACCGACTGAGAGCAGGTTTGCTCTCTGTTTGGTTGGGTCGACCGGGCGGTCGACCGCTAGCGCCAACGGGTCAAAAATTGACCGTTGGGCGGTCGACCGTCAGGGTAATTCTGGCAAAAATTACAGCCAACGGCTAGTTTCCAGATTTGCCTATAAATACCCCATTTGCAAGAGTTTTTCTCTAAGATTTTTTGTGCGAATTTTTCCATACTCTCTGCTGTTTTTGCTGCATTTAAAAGAAGTTTTTGAACTCATATTGAACAATCTATTTGAGTTTTTGCTAGGGTTTAGAAAATCAAAGAAGAGGGTTTTTGGGAAAAGATTTGATTGAACTTCACCATCTTGATTTCTATTGTTTTCCCAAGGATTTTTCTTTGTGATTCTGATTTCCATTCCATTGGTTTTCTCCACACTTGAGCTAAAATCTACTATCTATTCTATAGGTTATTTGTGTGGGAAAAGAGATTGTTTTGTGGTTGTTATTTGAAACCACTAAGTTGTAAACCCAATTCTTGCTTTGTGCCATTTCCTCATTGTGTTGAGGAGGTTGTGCAACTTGGGTTGTGAGGTGTTTTGTGTAAGCTTGGTGCTAATCCCTCAAGTTGTGAGGTGATTGTTTGTTGGATTGGAGAAGTGCCTCAAGGAGGAGGTTGTGTTTGTAAGGAGGGGAGTTGGGAACTCCTTGTAATTGTGATTGCCCCAAATCCTCGGTGGAGGTTCCCTTTGTGGGAGTCCTTTGTGGACAAGCTAGTGGATTGGAAATCCTTCGTGTGTCGAAGGCGGGGATGTAGAGCTGGGTGCTCGAACCTCGAAACACATCTTGTTGTTTGCGCTTGATCCATTGACTCTCTCTATCTCTCTCTTTATTTTGTGCCTTGCAATTATTTATATTGTGCATTCATATTTGCTTGGCTTGGTTGTGTGTGCATCATTTGTTGATCACACTTGAGTGTAATTTGCATTAAGTTTTTAAATTCCGCATTTAGTTCACAGATTAGCATTGTCACCTATTCACCCCCCCCCCCCCTCTAGGTGACTTTTCACAACTGACGATCAACCGGCCAATCGACCGTCCAGCCTAGATGCCCAACGGTCGACAGTGTGCACAAGTCAATGCTTGTGTGCACGTTCGGTCGACCACCCAATCGACCGTGTACAGAAGCTAGTGGCTTGTCACACCATGCCTAGGCCAAAAGCATATTATTTGTAATTTTAAGATTCGTTGAAAACAAGCTAAATTTTCAAAAAATCTACAAAAATAAATTCATGTAAATACTTTAGAGTAAAAGTATGTGAGACTAAAAATCAACACATATTATAAACATGTGAACTTTGTTTTGAGATATGAAATGCAATTTTGAAATAAAAACTATATTTTATAAAACAATAAACTTTAAGTTGTAAGACATTTTTTCAAAACTTCTATAAGTAACTCATTTGAAACATCAATATATATAGATAAAATCCAATAAAATATTAACTTGTTTTTGAGAATTTCTTTTCACAAAATCAAAGCACAAACTAGTTAAACCAAATCCAGAAATTTTGTTCTTGAAAACCAATACCAACTTGTTTGTGTATAGTTTGAGCAATCAAGTCTAATTTAAACTTTACAAAAAAATCTAAACATCCTTACAAATTAGAGTCTTCTTCTTGAAATCATCTTCTTTATCTTGACTCGATCAAACTTGATACTTTCGTGTTTGACTCCTTATTGAGTACTTGATATAATCTTTATGTTTAAACTCTTGAATCAATACATGTTAGCCTCAAACTTGACTTTGAGTCTTTTGAAGAACCTAGACACCGAACTAAGATTTTGTTTACTATCTAAAATTTATATAACACAAGATTATTAGAACGATAACTACATGAGTTAATCATCATCAAAACTTGAGTAATGGACCTTTGGGCCAACAAAAAGCGAGATAAGCCCCTTTCATAGTATTATACAGACTTCAAGATGGCATTTAAGGAGTTAAGGGTACTGTTTTGGTATCTACAAACTTGAGAGGATGCAATTTCAGTGGGGCGGTTGGGTGTTCTAATATTCTTGGGGGTCTACCATATGATTATACGTCAATACGACCACAGGTGATTGGGAGTTCTGCTATGAACTCATTGTCTGAGACATATTGGCTGCTTTGTAATATCTTTCTAGATGCGCCTCATAACCAATGGCAAGAAAGTCGCAAGAATGATCAGCTTTATTAATACAACAGGGACAATTTGGACAGATTGATAGTTTTGAAGGCAAAGCTGGTGATGGTGGAGGACGTGGTATAGAGGAGGCAGCCTCAATAATGGTCACATAAGTGGTAGGTTTGGAGGCAGAAGTGCTTCTGAACAAGTTGGTGAACTTGACGTGATCTGTCACTATTTCAAACAGAAAGGTCACACAAAATTTACTTGTTGAAGATTAACGGACAATCCTACTCAGCCTACCAATGTTTGTGGCATCGGTTAATTCCTAGCATGCTACTAAAGAGGTAAAATAGAATTTAAAAAACATATATAATCTGACCTGGGGAATCCAGTCATGTAGTCGCTACCCTAAAGGATCAAAATCTCGTCTCCTTGTCCGGACATTGATTCGACTTTTTCCAGTAGCGGCAAAAGAATCCTCCAGGAAGCACAAACACTTGGCGTAGGACAGTAAACAGAGACTCTTACTCAGATAGAGAATTATTGCCTAGAAACTGAATAAAACTGGAAGAAATATGATAGTAAGAAATGTAGCTGTAAATCTCAAAATTTGTGTCACTATCTCTGAGGATGAACAGGGAGAAGCTCTATTTATAGGCACAAAGCTCTACCCGTTACTAACAACCCACGCACAAATCAAGCGCACGTTCAGGTTGTTGCAATTAATTTGCAACAACTGCGCACATTCGCGGATCCGCTGTTGCCAGGTCAAGAAACGTTACAGGTCAAAACATGAAGCACTTCGGGAGAGTGAGACGAAGCTCGAGAATATTTCGAGTCCAAATGCTCGGGAATACAACTGCTCGGGGTCCACTCCGAGGTAACCTCGGGTCAAGTACTCGGGAATGATTCTGAGTGCTCAGTGCCCACTCTGAGTCTAAGTGCTCAGGAGTCATCCCGTATCTCTAGGTACTCGGAAATAATTCTAAGTCTAAACTCGGGTTACTCTGTCTAGAAGTTCCGAAAGACAAAAAATAATTTCCAAAATGTAGCAGGTCTAGGAAACCCTTGAATGGAGTGTGCGCGCGCGTGTGGGAAGTTGGCCCATGGTCTAATACTCGTAGCAATAGCCTTAGACAGAATTGGTATATATACCACTCAAACTTCTTTTGCCTGTCCAATATGAGACTAAAAAGCAAAGGCAAAATAAGGGGATGTTTGTTTCGCATAAAAGACTGTTAAAAGCCGTAATTCGTAAATGATTTACATCCCAATTACAACTACGATGTTTGTTTGGATTGTAATTCGTAAAAGACTTACGCAACCCAATTACTACTCACTTGCAATCCAATTACCACTCATTGACAACCCACTTACAGTTAATTTTGTGGTCATGAAATTTTGTATTATTTTTATATTAATATTAATTTTTTAATATTTAGTATTTTTAGTATATATTTGCAATATTTAAATTTTTTAAATCACCAAATAGTTAATTTTATGATCAACTTTTTCACTTACGGCTTACACATTACGACAACCAAACACCATAAAACACAATACACTTTCCAAGTTATAGCTTTACATTACCAACCAAGTACCACAAAACTTACATGCATGTAACTCATTTACAACCGTGAAAAAGTTTACCAATTACGACAACCAAACAAACCCTGAGAGAACCTCAAGTTTTTCCTCCAAAACCAAATACACATCGAACAAAAATTTAAAACATAACTTCAATTATTGAAATTAGAATTACATACAACAACTTCTACTAAATAATAACAAACAACTGAGTTGCTGTTTACGTGAAAAATACGAGTCTATTTTGCCTGACCCGACCCGTTCACAAACTCTACTTTCTTCTCCCAAGTTGTCAAAAAGCCACAATAAGGACATTTTGGGAACAAAATAAAAGAGGAGGAGTTTGAGTGTGTAATAATGAGTGGAGATGTTGGGTGGTCCCCATTGCATTGAATTGGGTTTGATTGAGTTGCAGCTCCACCTCGTAAGTTGTGGATTTAAACCCGGCATAATGTCGGGGTGGTGATGATTAAGTGTGCCCCCCACGAGTGCATGCTAGCTGTCCCACGTGTCCCCAATTATCACCCCAAGTCCCGACAAAACAAATCATTTTTATCATTTCTTTTCTTTTCTTTTTTTTCTTTCTTCTTTTCTCTGGAGAGAGAACAAACCAACTAGGAACCAACCAAAAAACCCGGGCCAGACCGTACGACCCCGCTTCCTCCCCCATGTGATACGCACGTGGCCCTGGCCCCGCCCCCAACCCCTCACGCCATTCTCGTAATTTCTCCGCAACTTCGTGTCTCCTCTTGCTTGCTTCCGCTGCGCTCGCGGTTATTTTACTCCGCCCATGTGAATCCTACGTGGATCCCAGCGAGGAACACGTTCGCACGTGCGGTGCCCGGCCAGTCAAACTACGGTTTCATTGGTCTCGTTAAATTTCCCGTCGCCTTCTCTCAAATTGTTGAAAGAAAAACCGGAAGAAAAATCTCGCTGCTTGCGTGGCCGCTGGGGGAGCGATCAGGCCTGGCCGTCGGATTACAGGAGAGGTGGATCTCAGCGGTCGATTCGATCGGGATCGGGTCGCGTGGGCCCGCCGTGAACAACGAGGGAAGGCCGCGGGCGATGGCGTCTGGGAATGTGGGGCGCACGTGCGGGACAGTCTCGGGCATCGCGTGTGATCGCACGTGCCGGTAGGTCCCGCTCGGAGCCAAGGGCATGTGAGAGGCCCCGTTTCAGTTGCTGGGGCTGCACGTTCTTCGTACGGACGAATAGAGTGGCACTTCTGTTAATATCCGGATTAAATCAGGACATTTTATGTTAATCGCCACAATTTTTGAAGGAAATCCAATAATATCAAAAAAAAGGTCTCCTAAAATTTATAGAGGAATTGCTACAGCCTTTGTCAAATTGTAAATAAAAAAAAAATTCAACTTCAAAATTTAATTCACTATGATCATTTATTTTTTTTTAAGTCAATCAGGTGTGCCCACATGTCAAGCACAGAAGAGCTCTCTTTAGCAGCGAAAGACACAAATATCTCATAGTAATCGCTTCGAAAAAAGCGAACCGCTTCGAAAATACGGGCTAGTGGTATATATAGCGCAGTTCTCATAAAAATGTCTTATTTCTGATTCTTTATTAGAACTGCGTTCATGATCGCAGTCCTCTCAAAAATATCATGTTTTTGAGTTTTTATAAAACTGCGACCATGATCGCAGTCATCTTTATTAGGACTGTGATCATGATCATAATCTTCACAAAAAATATCTTATTTTTGACTCTTTATTAGGACTGTGATCATAATCGCACAGAAACACGATTTTTCAACATATATTGGACAACAACAATGATCACAATGCTCGCAAAATGCCTTAATTTTCAATTAATAAAAGAAATGCGATCACAATCACAGTCTTTTAATAAAGGATTGCGACGTCGCAGTCTTCACAGAGGACTGTGATCATGAGTCTCAGTCCTCATATCAGCTTTGCCATCACCCAGCAGACCCCATTCATCAACATCAAATAATCCCAATACTTTCCAGATCTAAAAATCATATCGATCACAAACAAAACTCATTGCGAACACGAACAGAGGAGATTTGCAAAAGGTTGATCCCAAAAAAAATTTGGTCTGGAGGTTTCGTCCCGTGAGACCCCGAGGATGGGGGCACCCCCACCCCCTTCCCACCCTACGACGATCTGATCGCATAGGTAGATCCGCAAATTATTCTGCGTCGGGGTCAGAATTAGGAAGAAGGCAACGTCAGGGGTGAAGGACTAGGGGCACCATCCCAAAAGACCATCCCAAAAGACTAGCCTGTTCGGTGGAGTCGTCTAGCCGATGTGGGACTATTTATTCGACCCAAATCCCAACAATCCCCCTCGAGTAAAGAGTCTCCCTGCAAGACCATTTACACCGGAAGATCAAATGCTCCATCGAGATCCAACTCTTCACTGCGTGAAACTAGTCTGTTCGGTGGAGTTGCCCAAATCCTTATAAACCCAAGACCATCCCCACGTCTAGCCGATGTGGGACTATTTGTTTGACCCAAATCCCAACAATCCTCCCCTCGAGCAAAGAGTCTCCCTGCAAGCTCAACTTATCTTCATACCAGAAGATCAAATGCTCCATCGAGATCCAACTCTTCACTGCGTAAGAAGACGGCACGCCATATGTGAAGTACCAACTGCAGTCGGTCACTCCTCTACACCGCGTGGGAGGCAGCACGCCCATTGCAAAGGAGCACCACTGCTAAATTTCTCGAGAGCCCAACATTAGCCTCACAGTGGCCTATTGCGTCTTTTGTGCCAGTGGGTGGGTAGGCCCATTGCGCCTTTGCGCCATTGGGGGAATCTACATCGCCGAACATCACCTACACACACGACTAAGTTCGGGGCATGGCTCTGATACCACTTGAAGGACTCAGGGCACCATCCCAAAAGACTAGTCTGTTCGGTGGAGTTGCCCAAATCCTTATAAACCCAAGACCATCCCCACGTCTAGCCGATGTGGGACTATTTGTTCGACCCAAATCCCAACAACGGGCGATGAGGAAGCGTTAAAGAGAAAATGAAAATATATAAAAGAAGTGGTGGTTGAGAGAAATCAATTTATGCTGACGTGAATGAAACTGTAGTGAATAAAAATAAGAGAGCGAGTTTTTTCATAATTATGAAGAAAAGAAGGTGGCTGCTGCGAAAATTTTCAAATTTGTACATTAATATATATACTACATTCGAATCACATATAAATAATGTTGATTCAAGTACATTTTCTACAAAAAAAAAAATGTTCATAATAATGTTAAAGAAAAGATAGAATTAGCTTTATTTATTTGAGGGTTTAATAATATCCACCCTGTTTCATTATAAAGAGGTATATAAATCACACAATGAACCTGAAGTATTGATGATAGTATAAAAGTAGAAAAATTTAATAATCATCATATATAATTAAAGTGCAATTAGCACTTCCCGGATCAGTTCTCTTGCTTGCATTTGGGTTTAGAAATAACATAGATTATTGGTTAGTTGAAGCTAATTTTGGAGTAGATTTGCTTAGGTGATCTGAGCTGTGCCAATTTACTAATAAAAATACATAATAACTTTGTTAATGATGGTTTTTATAAATCCTCATGTTGAGGGAATATAATGATCCCATAATCAAATGGGAAGAGGAACAAGCTATTGGGGCTACTGATGAGGCTTGTCCCCCTTCCTTCTTCTGGTTGCTTAATATTCAAACTTTGCATGTTGGATTTTTTTTTTTTCCTTGATCCTCTATGATTAGTAGACCCTCAAGAATCATGCAATTTGTACTATATTGGAATAAAATCCTCATGCTTACATGATTATTCAAAGCAATAGACTAATCCAAAATGTACCTTGATTTGATTAAGAAAAAGATTTGATTAATTAACTAATTAATAGTTTAATCCTTGCTTCTTGGTCTTCTTCAATCACATGTGGCTCTGCCCCTCACGTGCTTGCCATCATTTACAACGATTTGATTGACGATCTTGTCGTGAAGGAAATGATATAGTATTAGCTTTCATTCTTTGATTGTCATGTGTTTGTGCGCAGAGAACGTTTGAAAGCTGTATGGTTTGAATTAATTAGGTTTTAAAGCTCATGGCTCCAAAATATTATTTAAGAAGAAAACAAAGAGAAAAATGCGTTTGAAAGACAATTTTTCTTCAAGAAAAGAGATGGAGCGCAAAAAGAGAGAGAGAGAGAGTGGAGCAGAGAGAGATCAGGAAAAGATTTTGAAAAGGAAAGAAATCTGATCCTTTTGATGTAACTTTTTGTTGTGAACATGCATGGTTTGTTGCTTCACTTTTTGAAAGCAACCCTAGTGTTTGCATGAAATGGTTTTGGGTTTCAACAACTATGGACATTAGAAATATATACATCTTTTGTGATATTCAGATAAAATTATAGAAATTCTCTCAAAAAGGGATGCTTCCTTGTGTCTGAAAAACAAATGTAGCCAAATCAATCCATAAACCCTAAATTAAACTACAAACCATGAAGACAGTTACTACTACTACTACTACTACTACTACTGTTATTATTACAAAAGGTGAAGAACTGTCAATTCTTTTTACCAACTATGGTGAAAAATGCATCTAATGTAGGCTTTGTAGCATGAACTGGTAACTTCTCCCACATAAACAAGCATACATGTAATCATTCTTGCAAACATATATCACAATCATTCCAGCCTCATTGTGATCTCATTGTAGAGACAGCCAACATCTCTTCAACAGCAAGTGTTCAGCTTTCATGTGAGAGATGGAGCCCAAGCTCTGAACTTGCCCTCCTCAATCATTAATAATCATGGCCATTTGATGATGATTTATGCTCATACAAAAGTTGTGCTATGTTCATCTCCACGTTATGCTGTTGGGTTTCAGATAATAATCCTTCAAGTTATTTTCTCTAACTTTATATTCTCTGCTTGCATGATTAATTGATTTTCAGCTGGGCCCAAATTAAACAGGATTGATATCTGTTTCAGATTATCCTCAGACCACCCTTCTCCCTTTAAAAAAATATAAAATAAATAATATAAAATAAATAAGTTCTTTTGATTAAACTTTTGTAGGAGGATTGATGTGGCATCATTGTTATATTTTTCAGTGAATTATTCACAGTTAAAACAAAAGATAAGCTATATTAACTATCATTATTACCTAAAATAAAATAATTTTTAATTTGCATCTTAAATACGAAATCTATACAAAATTAATTTAGTTATTTATATTTTTAAAATATCTAAAAATTTTGCCTGTTCCATGCATGCGCAAAAAAATCAAGTAAAAAAGAAATCCCCCTTTTTTTTCTTTTTTTTTTTATACCAGGCTCTGGAATGTAATGAGAGGCCGAATTAGGCCAGCCCATCACAAAGTGTCAAACATTCAAATCCAACTCTCTTAAAAATTTGCACCAGGCTTGAAAGCAGTGTGCCCGCGGCCCAACATGATCACTCTAATACAGTTCAGCCCACAATGTTTATCAAAAATACTACCACAATTATAGGCTAATATTTGAAGTTTTAAAAGAAAACGAAAAATACTAACCAATTGAAAATGTGAATAGATTAAAATTACACAAATACAAGTAACAATTATAAAGTGCACATTTTTAGAAGTGCATACTGTAAATTTAGTTCAAGAATAATTATGAAACTTAGTAAAACCAACCAACAATTACACAGTACAGACTCTCATAAACATGGCTCGGGTTGGCTCCTTCGTGCGAAGAACTGTGATGGTCTTCGCGTCGTGAGTTGTTCATTAAAGCTGATGGACGGCTCGGAACGGGAGAGAGAAAAGAAAAAACATTTTGTAGGCAGCCCACAAAGCGCGTTTTTATTTTCTTTTTCTCTCTCTCGCTCCGAGCTGTGATGGGACAGCTCACAGCGTGAAGAACCTACTTCACGAAACAAACGCTAGCCCACAATAAATCATACGTACCGAAAAGAAAGCAGAAATTCCACTGTTTAAGTCAGGGAAAGGACACAAATTACACTGTACTGATCAACTTTAAGAAATACTGACATTAAACAAACATAAAAAAAAATATACATATTCACAATTTACCATTAAAACTCTTTCAACAAACTGCGTGCCAAATCCTCCACCTTGTCAGCGAAATCTTTCAATTTTTCGAGTATCGGAAGAATCCTATCCTTCAGCTCAGGCCGGTCTCTTCGTCTTAATTCCACACAACTTAGTCCCAAAGAGCCAATTCCTGAGACTCCTCTTTAGGCCATTGCCCAGCTTCAGGATCCAAAACATCAAATACATTTAAATTAATAGGAAAACTCGCTTATTTGGTGGGATAATAGAGAAATTCGCTAGTGGTGTGATACTGTCAACAAGCTAGTGCAACCCCCCAGTGTCTCAAGTCCCTTTCCAGTGTAACGTCGTTGCTTGTCTTAATGTCTGTAATACTACAAAGAAGTATCATTCATGATGGTCTCCAACATCAACCAATTATATGCTTGCTTGCCATGCTGCTGTCTCAGCACTTGGGAGGATGTGAGAGCGACCCAAGAAGAAACACATCCAGAATATGATTGCAGGTGAATGAGAGTGTTGAAGTTGGTGAATGGCAAGACGCTCAAAGATAAGGTGTGTGAAATGTGTACATCCCTAAATTGTTTGGGGCAGCTCGAATTGAGGAAAAGTTGGAAGATGGTTTACTCATGCATGTTAGAAGTTTTAAAATTGCACGAGATGGAGCAAGTTGACTAGGGAGAGACCAAGCTCACGGTTTTTTCAAAGAGGGCCTGTTAGAAAGGGGAGCAATCGCACCCACTGCGCTCGGTTGCAGGCTCCAATGGTCTCTTTGTTTTGTTCGTCAACACGGATGTGAGAAATTTTGTTAGAGAAATTTTATTTGAGAGGTGTATTGATGTGGCCGAAGCCCAAAAAGTTTTGCAGAAAAGGCATGATGGGATCCGTGGGACACATGTGAATGAGCTAATGATGGCCAAGAAAAGATTAAAGCCACAGCTGTTAGTAGGGGTGGCCAACGGGACGAATCGGGTTGATTCGTCCCGTCTGGCAAAACGAATCGTGGACGAGACGGGTTGGACCCGTCTCGTCACGGGTTAAACGGGACGGGTTCAAATCCCGGGTAACGAATCGGGTCTCCTGACCCGATTTGTTACCGGATTCGGCGAGACGGGTTACCCGTCTCGCCTATTTTTTTTTTTTTTAATTCGTTAATTCATAAATTTTAAATTTTAAAGTTAAAAAGAAAAAATAGGAAAAAATAGGAAAAATAGGGAAAAAAGAGGAAAAAATTTTAAAAAATTTCTAAAATTATAAAAAAAAAATAGAATTGATTTTCACTAATTACAAGTTTTTTGTAAGGCAAAATGGCAAATTATTTATTAATATGAAAAAATCATATACATTGCTCATCACATATACAATGTACATAAAACTCATCTCGTATACATAACAAAACTCTGGTGCTCATCTCATACAATGTATATAAAAAACTCTGGTGGTTCTCTATTCGTCATCCTCGTCTTGTTCAAATCTTCATCCAGAATAGCTTTTCCTTGTGTGCGTCTTTCTGCATCGAACCAGTCCTTTAAGCAAACCGCCATCTCCAAGTGTTTCGGCGTCAGCCTGCTCCTCCAGGGTGTCAAAACTCTACCACCTGCAGAAAACGCGCTCTCGGACGCTACTGTAGAGGCCGGAGGTGTTAGTATATCTCGGGCCATGGTAGAAAGAACAGGAAATTGTTTTCTCTGTTCTTTCCACCACGACAAAACATCAAATGTTTCCCATGGCTCTTCATCATTTTCATTTATTTCAGCAGGCATTGTGTTCAATATAAATTAAGTTCATCAAATGAACCTGCTCCTGAAGAGTGTTTCTTTCTAGTATTAGAGGAAAGTATACTTTTAAATTAGATAATCTTTTACCTAGACTACTAGAAGAAGTTTGTGATGGTGTAGGTGCCCTAAATTCAGAAGAAGAAGGTGGAAATAACTCATCTCTGTACAATGAGTACATTTCTTCTAAAAGAGATCTAATTTCTAAAAGTAATTTATCTACATCTTGTTCATAATTTAAACATAAAATAAAATTAGATAATAAAGTTTTAAATATCTATTTTAATTTAGGATCCATAATTGCAGCTAAGTAAAATAAAAAAGGTATATTTTCAAAATATTTTCGAAATTTTTCTTCCATATCATTATAGCCTCTACAAGACTATCATCATCTCTATATGCAGCAAATACTTGAGCAATTTCATTAAGATTATAAAAAACTAAGTTACATGTGGGATAATACGTACCAGAAAGTGCTTTTGTGGCAGTGTCAAATTTTTCTAGAAAACTACAAAAATTTTCATATAATTTCCATTCTTCATCACTAATATAAAGAGATGAACATTCATTTATTGTAAAAAATTGAATTGCTTGTTTAAA
The DNA here is from genome assembly GCA_038442645.1 of Agave tequilana. Taxonomy (NCBI): domain Eukaryota; kingdom Viridiplantae; phylum Streptophyta; class Magnoliopsida; order Asparagales; family Asparagaceae; genus Agave; species Agave tequilana. The sequence goes on from JAVJIF010020576.1 coordinate 70,294, forward strand.
AGGAAGGCAATCTTTAATCATATAGTAGCTTGAATTCCAACGAGTTTTCACATCTGCTTGGAGCAGTTTTTCCTTTAGTCCACATTGTCGGCAATAAGCTTTAAAAGATTGTCTCCTAGGTCCACTGTGTTTTTATATAAAATAATTTCTTTAACTTTATAAATATATTTGTCTAAGAGCTTTAGACCATCTTGTACACATAAATTCAATATATGGCAAACATCTAACATGAAAAAGTTTACCATTTAAAATTGGATCTAATATCGTTTTCAATTGTCTTATTGAAGCAGTATTTTCACTTGCATTATTAAAAGAAATAGAAAATATTTATTTTCTATACCATAATTTCTACAAGTAAGAAAAATTGAATTTGCTACATTTGTAGCAGAATGTTTCTCAGAAAATTTAGAAAATGATAAAATACGTTTTTGTAAAATCCAATTTTCATCAATAAAGTGAGCAGTAACACATAAATAATGAATAAGATTAAGAGCTTCCCATATATCGGAAGTTAAAGAAATTTTTCTAGCATCACTAGTAAAAAGAGCCTTCAAAATATTTTTCTATTTACAAATAAATCTTCAATTTCTCTAGTTATAGTTTGTCTGCTAATTCTCTTATAATCAGGAGCAAAAACAGATTTAAGATAATCAACTAATGCATCTGATTCAGTAAAAGAAAATGGAAGTTCTGCTCGAACAATAAATTCAGCTAACTTATGTTTATTTACTTCAGGCTTATATCTCCAAGTGGAGAGTGTGCCTGAATCAGCTAATATTTGTGCTTGTTGTGGTGGTAAAACCGTGACTTTTAGCATGCTTTTTTTCATAGTGTTTATTAAGAACACCTGTACCGTATCCTTCTTTATGATCAAATAGTTGATGACAGTACTTACATTCTGCCTTTCTTCTACCTTCAACAATTTTTAAGACAAAATGGTTCCACACTGCAGAAGTTTTGGCTCTTTCTTTAGTGGTTGTGCTTGTACTTGTGCTAGTTGGTTTCAGGTTTTTTGTGTTTCTGGAACTATAGTGTCATGCTGTGTTGGTTGTGTATCGTGTTGTTCTTGTGTTTCAGTAAAAAAGGAGCCAGAGATTGTGCGTGCATTGGTGATGTTGACATTAAAAGTTGAGAATATGAGGCATATTGAGGAGGGAAGGAAATAGAATGCCGACCTGTACCACTATCACTGGCATATGCAGCATGTGTATATGGTGCATAACCACTGTAGTCAAATGCATAGCTTGACGAACTGTGATAGGGAGCAAATGCGGATGTTGGTGGAGCATAGCTGTATGGTGGGTAAGCGGTATATGCTGATGATGAGCTACCGCCAACATCGGTGTAAGGTGCGGCAGCTGACGGATTGTGTGTTGATGAAGAGCTGCCACCGGCTTCGGATGAGGACCCGCCAGTACTCCAGTTGGGATCCATTAGACTAGATTGAAAGTTGGTAGAGATTTGTAATTGTAAGAGAATAAGAGTGAATTAGAGTTAGAGGATGAAAATAGAAGAGAGAGTTGAGATGAAGTGAGAATGTGAGATGAAAATGAATGAGGGTAGAGGGTATTTATAGAAGATTAGAGGTTAGGGTTTTTATTTTTTTTATTTTTTTTTTGCCAACGGCTCAAAACTGAGCCGTTGGGGTGAAAAACGAGGGTGCCACGTGGCACCCTCGTTTTTCACCCCAACGGCTCAGTTTTGAGCCGTTGAGGGTTTAAAATAAAAAAAAATTTAATATAGGGGGCGTATAATAATTTTCCCCTCTAACGTTATTAAAAAATTATTGGACTAAAAAAAAAAATTAAGAAGGGGGGGTCGGGGAATTTTTTCCCGACCCGACTCGTCCCGTGATTCGTCACGGGGCGAATTGGATTCGTCCCGTGACCACGGGACGGGTCAATCCGTTTCGACCCGCCCCTTAACGGGCGGGTACGGGTTGACCCGCCAACCCGTCTGTGCGACTCCGACGAGTCGCACAGTACGGGTCGGGGCGGGTCGACGCGGGTCGACCCGCCCCGTGGCCACCCCTGGCTGTTAGATGTGTTTGAATTTGAAGGAAAAATTTGAGTGTCCTTCTTATTTAGCTTTGGTCTTAATCTCACATTAGATAAGAGATGGGAGGTTGAATAGTATATATACTAACTTCTCTCATGCTTATTGTTATGAGTGTTGGGTTATGGCCACATCCCCACACACCTGCACACATGCCGAACCGATCTGGGTTGGCATCGGGTGGCGCACACGCCCATGACCTGCAAGACACGAATGCAGTTCAATTCAAGAGTTTCTTGAGCATGGAATTTTTTTGTTTTGATTTTATCCTTTAATATTTTTAAATTTTGATTTAAAATCCTGGTGAGATTTTTCGAGTAAAGTTGGACCCGTTCAAAGAGAATCGGATTGCATGTTGCAACAACTTGCACGATCGCTCGATTCTCTCGGGGCTGTTACAAACAGTAAGATCGGCAGAGGGCTATATATACCCTTATCTCTGCACGTGTCTTTTACATGAAATGTAAATCTGTCTCCTCTCTTTCTCCTCTCAAATTTCTTACAAATATTCTGCTGGAAAATTGTGTTCTTGCGTTCGGATTTTAGTTCTTTCTCAACGCTATTATTTTCACTTACAGGTAACGAATCTTTGTCTGAGCAGAGGCCTGACTCATCATCCTAAATTGGGTATTGGTGTACTACCGAATGAATTTTTACCACTAGGAGAGGAGGTCATTTCAACGTCCGAGTGAGAGACCGACCATCTTTCTTTTAGGGCAGTGCGTCTGCACAACTACGTCACCTCAGGTCATCCTTTAATTTTCTTTTAATTCTGTATTTTGGCTGCATGCTTAGGGCAAGTAGTTTATTAGATTTAAACGATTCATATATTTGTTACATGTTTTAAATCAAAGAAAAATACTCTTAAATTTCCTACAACGGGTACTCTCACAGAACTATTGATGGAGGCAATTAAATAGGTTATGATGGCTATTAATCTGAGAAGATCTCTCTTACAAAGTGTTGCATTGACAAAAGGATTCATGCAGCCAATACCCAAAGATTTAGGACAAAGATTAATCATCATTTTTTGTTGTTGTCATATGTGTGCATATACATACGCAGACAGAAACAAACATTTAGGAATGCATGGGTGCATCGAAGATAAATGCACAGAAGCTCACGTATGATTTAATATCATCAGCATCCAGCATCTTCTTCTTCTACCACCATGAAGCCATATCTTTATCGACACACCTACAAGGGTCGGCTAGCATTAGCAGGAGGTCCGGCCGAGGATGGTTGTCTTCACGGGGGACGGTTCGGCGGTGGTACGATTGCATGCCGCAACAGAGGTATGGGGACATGTTTCGATGGAGGTGGTGAGGGATCCGGTCGCGAGATGACCGGATTGTATGCCACGTCGGCGGTGGTCAACTAAGGGTCAATAGGTGCTGAGCTGCAGATACAGCAAATGCGGTGTAGGGGATTACCATGACTATGGTGGCGAGGGATCCGTTCACAGGTTGACCAGATAGGAGCTGCAGATGTGAGTGCTTACGAGGAGTTCGACGAAAACGTGAAGAGGTTGTGTTGCTTGAGGCGTCAGAGAGGGCGAAAATAGGAGCTGAAGACTGAGGATGGAGAGAGGAGAATGGTTCGGGTTGGTTGGAAATTATGCATCACTTGCAAGGTATCGTAGGGGCCTGGATGCAACGAGGAAGCATCGCCATGACGTCTAGACGTACGGCGACCGACTGTTGGAGTTTTTCTTTTATCATGTGAACCGATTTTGTATTTTTACATCTTTGTTCCCTCCATTTTTAAGGATTGTTTCGTTAAATACTTATTCATGAACGCCGGAGGCTTTCTTGCCCTAACGATCTTTTTTCTAAAAAAAATATGGGATGAATGATCATTTGTAGCAATGTTACCATAATTGTAGTATGCTACACTGACTAGTGCACGGTATGGAGGGGGTAGGCTTAGTTAGATCAGTATTTAGGCACGGCACACTGTAGAGCATTCATTTGGAAATTATTGTCTGACGTGGATAGAGTAAAGACGTGTGAGAATAATGATATATAATAAAAGTCTTGATCTGATACTTATTCCAAAAATAGAAGGCAAATTATTTTAACTAAAATATTAATAACCGGAGTTCAAATTCTAAACTTTAAAGCCAGTCATGAAATTAAAATTCTAGCGCATCAAAAGAAATGAGTCAACTAGTCATTGGTGTTCATTTTTCATTCTCGGACCGCCAGTTTTGGCGATCCAAACCGGGAGCACACCATGAATTGAAAGGGAGCGGGTTAGCTCCTTTCGCGTGAAAGACCAAGATGGTTCTTGGCGTGCTATAGGCTGTCCATCACAGATGATGAATGGTCAAAAAAATGAGTTTTATGGTGGGGCTAACAAAACGTGTTTTTATTTTTCTCTCTTTATTATCGTGTGATGGACGGCTGACACCCGCTCCTGGATTAGAAAGCATGAAATAAATCACGGTTCAAAGGGTTGTGGAGTGAACTAGATAACACTAGTTTGATGGGAGCCTGAAATCTCAAACTCATCTTTTCTTTCTTTCTCTTTATCTGCTAAATTTTTTAAACTAAATTGGTACCAATCTGTCTACTGGTCTTTCTCTTTCTTATCCACTCTTTTTCTTACTCTTCCTCTCAAAGGAAGAGTCACAGTCTTTGAGCAGAAACTTAAAAACTATCTCAAGCTTGTTGTAGGAGGGTTCCCATGTCCACATTTCATTTTCCACTATTCTTGAGTGAGTCTATCTAAACCAACTTGATGCGAAGGTGAGTTCAAATCATTTTGACCTATCCATACAAGGTTGCAGCTCGAGGTTCGATCGAGATCGCTCTTCTCAATCTATTCATCTTCTTTCTAATTTAGCTAAAGTTTCTTTCAAATCTTTAATTGTTTGAGGAATGTTGATTAGCCTTCACCATATACTTCACGAGCATCAATAGAGAGAAATAAGGAGACTATGCAATATGAAGAGACCATGACTAGTCAAGAAAGAGCAGAAGTGAGCTGATGCAGTCTTGAGTTTGATTTGTTTGGATTAGGATCAGTTTTATTTTTTAAGATATGAATTTGTTAAAATTTAAACTTAGATTTGTTAGGACTTTTAAATTGGTTCAGGTTAGGTAAGTCTATAAATTAGTTTATTCATTATTCAACAAAGTAGATTTATTGGTTAATCACATGGTTAAAATCAATGTTTGGCATCACCCATTTGTCTTTAGTATCATTGTCGTCAATAAGCTATATTGACAATATCAATCCCGATATTGCACACATTACAGGGTTAATATCGCATCGATTACCTCAAATAAAATACGATATTGCCAATAAATATCAGAATCGGTCGATATTTAAACCATGGTTAGTCTGTTATTTTGATCTTATCTATAATGTGTTTGAAGCCTATATAAGGGCTATGGCTAGACCGGTCCACAGTTCCGGTTTGAATCGGAGAAACGAACCGGAACTGGTGGTCGGAAATCGAGACTAGCTGGCACCGCCAGTTCTTCGGTTTCGAACCGAACCGGAAACAGGCGGGCGACAGGCCGGTTCCGATTTCCCTTGTTCAGAACCGAAACCGCCAGTTTCGGTTCAGGAACCATCAGTTCCAGCTCGAAACCATTCTTTTATTATTTTTGGTGGGCCTGGCCCATTAGCCTTAGGGCCCAACTAGCTAACCTAGTGGCCCGCACTCTCTCTGTATTTTTTTTCCTTTGGCCTTTGACTGGCCTAGCCCACATGGGCTTTTAAATTTTCTTTTACCTTTTGGGCTTTGGCCTTAGTCCTGCCAGGTATCGTACTACAGCCTATCTTGATCATTATGCATATATAAATCGTTCGGTTTTGTTGTGTATTTTGGAGTTTTGAACCTTTCATCAAATGTTTCCATATTGTGGTCACTTCTTAGCATTGACGGTACACATTTGTATGAAAATACAAGATTATTTTCTTGTTGCCAGGAGTAGATGCGGATGGTGGATTGTACCCATTGGCTTTTGCAATTATAGAAGGGAAAACATAAGCATCTTGATAATGGTTCATGTATTTATCATTTAATCCCTAGTGTGCATCAGGATAAGAGAATCACTTTTATCTCCGATCAGATGAAAGGGAAACCAATGCACTTAGAACCAGTTGGCCTTTTTCATATAGTCATTGTTACTGTTTGAGACACATTAAAGATAATTTTCAAAAGAATTTTAGACAAAGCTGTTTTTTATTGAATTGAAATGTGGGACAACTTATAAAAGTTGAAGAGAATTACAAGTAATTGATTAAAAGAATAAAAATTACAAGAACGCTCTTCTCTCAGGATTTCAAAAGAAGTACGCCAGTGGAAGTCTGGTCAGCGCACGACCACTTTGTTTCGTTGAAGATACAAGTAATTAAGTCTTTAAGTCTTCTGCTTAGGAATTTTTTCTCGCCTGATTCCGAAAATCCTTAGAGAAAGGAAGATCGTAAGGGTATTAGCACCCTTGAAGAGAAACAAGGTTCTCTTAAAGAGCTTGAAAGCTTAGAAAATAATCTCTCAAGAAGAAGCTTCAGCCTCTAACCTTTAATGGAAAAAATCGATCCCTTATCCTACCTAGCAATGGGCTATTTATAGGCATTAGGGGATGTAATAATCTCTCCTAAAAATCAGTAGATTGATTTAGTTAATCTAATCTAGCTTCACCCCTGGGTCAGTATAGCTTCGCGGCGAAGCTAACTGCAGCTAAAGCGAATTAGAGGTTCCTACGCTGAGTCACTTAGCCGCTGGCTTAGAATTTATTGCAACAATCCCTTGATTCTCTCCACTAATTAGGAGATTTACCTTGATCCCCTCCAACTGATTGAGGAGTGATTGGATCAAGGCAACTAATTGCCAAATATGTGATAAAAATCATATCAATCTTGTGTTGAGATTCAAATGGTCAAAAATGACAATATAAGCTGGCAGCGGAGCTAGTTCATAGCGGAGCTAGTTCATAGCGGAGCTAGGGAAAGAGCTTCCTGATAAGCTAAACTCACGACGGAGCTACTGAGCTTCCTGTGAAGCTCGCACTTAGCTCATTTCCGAGATACGTAAAGCTTGTGGTAAAGCTTAGAGATGAGCTCTTAGCGGAGCTAGAAGATAGCCATCAACTGAGCTATGAAGAGCCTCGAGTAAAGCTAGCTAATATAGCTTGCAGTAAGTTAGGTATTTAGCTTCCTGGATTTCCTTCGAGAATAACAATTAGCTCACTGTCTGCTTCAGTGGATCAGTAGAGTCTAAACCACCATCTTGTCCATCAGAGATGGAAAGGTCTTCAGCCTGTCTGTGACTTATCTTTGGAAGTATCAACAATTAGACATCATTCGGACCGATTGAAGTGTTGCTTGGGAATTTGTCTTTTCGGAGTGTCAATAAAAACCCCCTTTAAAGTTTTTATGAGTCTGTAATGGATTGGTATAGACTCCGAAATACTTTGAATCTGAAGCCTGAGACCCAATTTGCCTTAGGCCAGGAACCATCTATTGGGTGCAACCATGCACTGAGCTAGGTAACAGGATAGTTTTAACTTAGGATTTCTCTAATGAATAAGCCCTCAGCGGAGCTGGAATAAAGCTTCAAGTGAAGCTAAGAATGAGCTCTCAGCGAAGCTGGAATAAAATTTCAAGTGAAGCTAAGAATAAACTCTCAGCGGAACTATAAGTTTGCTTCATGTGACAATAAAAGCAAGCATGCAGCGAGGCTAGAAAAGATAATCTTTCAGCGGAGCTAGAGGTGAACGTTGGCAAAGTTATGAGCCCACAGCGGAGCTGAACTGTCAGCGAAGTTCAATAGTGAGCTCGCAACGGAGCTAAACTAAGTCTCAATGCAAAGTTGAGTTTCGCATTTGAGTGAAACTGATTAACTTCACTGCTTTAGGTTCTCGAACCTCCAACCGTCATTTCAAATTTAATTTTGAGACGACAGCTTGCACTATTTTTGAGGAGGTGAAGCTAGGTTTTTCGTTGCCTATAAAAGCCCAACGGCTACAGAAGAAGTCATCTTCTTCATCGAGCTTTGCTCAGCTACAGGGATTGGAACTGACCCTCTTTGCTTTGAGATTTCTGAGAACTTTTCACCTTCTCTAATGGCACCAAAGCAATGCTCAGGAAAGGAGGTCACTACCTCCGCAGTAGTGGCGCCGCCTCCTCCATCCGTCGAGCGCTCAATCACCAGTAGGGGTTCCCCCTTTTAGAGATTTTTTTGCAGCCTTTTTTAGCCTAATCCACGAAGGATTTTTTGAGACTTCATCCTACTTTAATGATTCTCAGGAGTTGGTCACTCTCAGTTTTGATCTTTTCATTTTTAGAGAATTTATTTCCCCTTTAATTTGAAAATCAAAATCAGGAACCTCACGGTTTCTTCTTTAAGCTTTGAAGCGAAGCTAGCCCTTAGGGGCTTTCTGTATTTTCTTTGGTTGATCCTTGATCTTCAGAGCGAAGTTAGCTCCTTTGCATTCCTTCAAGGTGAACTGCCTTTTGCTTCTGAGCGAAGCCAGCCCTTGGGCTTTTTTCGCATTCTGTCAAGTGACAGAATGCGAAGGTGGGCTTCGCAGGGAGCTACGTGGCCCCTTCAACTTCCTGTGAAGTTACATGATGAGCCCGCAGTGGGACTAAAATAAGGCTTTATGTAAAGTCATTTCAACTTCTTTAGAATTAAAATCGCCCTCCTTTTGAGGCAGTGAAAACGAGGCACCATGCTGCCTATAAAAGTCCATCAGTTGAGTCCTTGAAGAGTTGTTCTCTTAATATTCTTAGAGAGTTCTTTCTGAAGAGCTCTTACAGAGAAGAATCTCTTCCTCTCATCTTCTTCTAGTGAACTGTAGCTTCGTGGCTCACAAGCGGCAGGTGGTGCTCAGAAAATGTGGTTGTCACCTCCACAGTGACGGAGTTCATGCTTTCGTCATTTAACATGTCCATGATCGTAGGGTTTTCACCTTTAAAGTTTTTAATCTCTTCCTCTAAGCCAACTTTTGGCTAATCTCTCGCCATCAACTTGGTTGAGATCTACTTAAAAAGGTTGCTCTGAAGGGATTCAACTCCCTTAACTTCTACTGTTGGCCCGGAGGCCTTCCTCTCTAGTTTTGATGATGATTAACTCATGTAGTTATGCTTACTAATAATCTTGTGATTTTAGTCTCAGATCATTTAACAAGTTATTAGTTGGTGATTGCATCAAAAAGAAGAGTTTGGAAGCCTTTACTTGGTGATTCCCGAGCCCGAGCGTCAAGATCATTCATAGCCATGCTCGTTGGATCACGGTGTTTGATCGAGTCGACTTGAAGATGAAAGATCGTCAAGAAGACTTAGGTATCCATAGTTTAGTATGTGTTAGATCCATTTGTAAAGATAAGAATAGTTGATATGCTCAAGTGCACAATACACTCACGTTTCATGTTTGGATTTTGGTTTTCATGGATAATAGATCACAACTAGTTTAAATGGTTTTATGTATAGTAGATGTTTTCTATTTATACATGCATGCTTAAACTTCTTAAACAACTTTATTTTGACTATCCTATTCATGTATTAAAAAATTCAAGTTTGATAAAATACAAGTTTTGGTTTTTGGTAAAAATGATAAGACACAAAAAGTTTAAATTGCTTGATATTTGAGTTGAAAGTTTTATCACTTGTTTATATATCAATGCAAAATGTTAAAACTATTTTGGGGATTTTTAGAAGAGTTAAAAGTTTTTTAGAAATATTTTAACATGTTTTTCTGACCCAGTTTCTGACCCAGACTGTGGCTGACAGGCCAGGTCGGTCGACCGTACGGTCGACCGCACCATGGGCCGGTCGACCGTTGCGGTCGACCGACGTACACAGCCTTGTGCACGTCTGGCAGACACAGGGCCGGTCGACCGGGCAGTCGACCGGACCAGAGAGCCTAGCTCCTGTATCTGGGCGGTCGACCGGCCGGTCGACCGGACCAGAGAGCTCTGCTCTCTGTATCTGGGCGGTCGACCGGGCGGTCGACCGGGTTCCTCCAACGGTCATATTTTTGACCGTTGGCGGTCGACCGACCGGTCGACCGCCACCTGTCAGGCTGACAGATCAGCCTAACAGCTAGTTTTCTGTTTGGCCTATATAAACCCCATTCTTTTGGGATTTTGGCTGAGTTTTCAAGAGCTAAATTTTCTCTCCTTTCTTGGTGTTTAAAACAAGTTTTCAAAAGAGTTTAAAGAGCAAAAAGATTCATTTCATTTATTTTTAAGTGTTTTTATTATTTTCAAAGAAATAGGTTTTTGGGAAATTGGTTTATTGCTCTTCATTTCAATATCTATTTGGTATTTTCCCAGAGTATTTCTTTGATCAAAACACTTGTTTTCCACACTTGAGCCTCTCTTCTATCCTATTCTATTAGGATCATTTGTTTGTGGGAAAAGATATTGTTTGTGGTTGAAAGACACCACCAAGAGTTGTAAACCCTCCTTATTTTGTTGTATCCCTCTTTGGTAGAGGTTGATCGGAGTGGTATTGTTTTGGATCCCTCTTCAGTAGAGGTGATTGTGTTTGTTGTTGGCTACGGGCCTTATCCTCTTCGTAGAGGTGGATTGTGGTTGTATTGCCTCGGTGGCATTGTAGGTTGGAGAGGAGTTCGTTACTCCTTTAGTGGATTGGAAATCCTTCTCGGTGAAAGCGGGACGTAGAGCTAGGGGCTTGAACTCGAAACTATCTTGTCTTTGCGTTTGATCCATTATCTCTAAACTCTCTCTCCTTTGTTTGTGTTATGCATAGCATCATTCTATTCATATCATATTTGCTTGTGTTGTCCTTGCATTATTTCATATTGCTATATCATTATATGCTTGGCTTGCTTGTGTGTGTGCCTCACTTATACTTAACCACAAGAGCTTCATATAGCACCTCACCCTTATCTAGGGGAATCAAGAGGAGTTAGTCCAGAGCCCTTCACGGGGAATTCGGCTACACTTGTTGGTTGTATTAAGTGTGTTGCAATTAGTTTTTAAGCTTCCGCATTAGTTTCTAGATTAGCCTTATCACCTATTCACCCCCCTCTAGGTGATTTTCAATTGGTATCAGAGCCTACGCTCCTGATACTTAGGTTTAACAACCTAGGAGTAGATCCTTGTTTTCTAATCTACATTTGCATTTGCACATTTGTTTGCTTGGCACACATATAGTTTACATCCATAGACTTCATGACCCACCTATGTTTGACCCTTCCAACATTGTTGTTTGGAAGACTAGGATGTCCCCGTTTACCTACAAGCCCTAGGATATAAGGTTCACCTTGCCATTACCAAGGATCCTACTTAGTAATAGCAAGCATATAAAGGCCAATGCAATTGCCCTAAAAGCACTTAGAGCATTACTTCACAAAGATTATTTCATGTGTTTGCTCACTATGATTCGGCTTTTGCAGTTTGGAGTATTTTTGACTTCTCCCGAGCTACCAAAGATTATCGAAAAGAAGAGAAGATCTAGAAGAGATGAGTCCGAAGAACATTGCTTCATGGTCCAAGTGAATGACTCCCTTGAGGTACACTCGGACACTCAACTAGATGCTAGTTCCAATTCATATTGCAATGATTGTCT
>JAVJIF010020577.1:0-84297 GCA_038442645.1 Agave tequilana
GCTCAAGTGTGGAAACAAGTGTTTTTGGAAACAAGCAACAAAGAAAAATCTTTGGGAAAATACTTGCAATATGATAGAATTGAAGATCTAAGCAAAAATCCCAAAAACCTATTTTTGTTGATTTTCCAAAATCCCTAAACAATAAAGATGAGAAGTTTTTGCACTTAAAACTCTTTTGAAAACTCTTTTAAACACTTCAGAAAAACTGAAAATTTTTTCTCTTGGAAAACTTAGCTAAAATCCCCAAAGAGATGGGGTTTATATAGCCCCTATACAAAACTAGCCGTTAGGCTGAGCTGGCAGTCTGACAGACTGCCGGTCGACCGGTCCGGTCCGGTCGACTGCCAACGGTCAGAAATATGACCGTTGGGCAACAGCGGTCGACCGGCCCGGTCGACCGAGAAAACCCGAGAGCAGAGCTCTCAACTCGGTCGACCGTCCCGGTCGACCGTGTCTGTGCCTAACAGACGTGCACGTCTGTGCACGTCGGTCGACCGCAACGGTCGACCGGCCCTTGGTGCGGTCGACCGTGACGGTCGACCGACCAGCCTGTCAGCACAAAACAAGGTCAGAAAATTTTGGAAAAAATATTTTATAAAAACCTTTTATCATTTCTGAAAATTTCATAAAACTTGTTTTATCATTTTATGTTAAAACATGTGATAAAAATTTCAAGACAATATATCAACATATCAATTCATTTTTGAGTCTTGCAAATTTTATCAAAAACAAAACCTTGTATTTTGTCAAACTTAATTTTTCCAAAACATGAATAGGGATATCAAAATAAGTTTGTTTACCAAGTTAAAGCATGTATGTATAAATAGAAAACATCTACTATACATATACCATATGTAAACTTGTTTTGATCAACTATTCATAAAAACCAAATATCAAATCATAAAACGTGTGTGTTTTGTGCACTTGAGCATATCAACTAAACTAAGCTTTACAAATATGGATCTAAAACACAAACTCTAAACTAGATACCTAAGTCTTCTTGACGATCTTCATCTTCAAGTAGACTTGCTCCAAAACTCCGTGATTCTCCAAGTGCAAAGGTATGATCTTTAAGCTTTGGCACCGGAATCATCATGAATAGCTTCTAATCATCTAGTTGAAGCTAATCACCAACTAATATCCTGTTAATGATCTGAAACTTAGAAACACAAGAATATTAGTAAACATAACTACATGAGTGTTGATCATCATCAAAACTAGAGTGGAAGGCCATTGGGCCAACAGTGCGATACTTCAGATTTTGCCATTGGCGTTGTCTTAGAACAACATATTGATAATAAGTAGCACATGATCTATTACTCAAGAAGGACTCTAAATGATGCTCAACTTAACTGCACTACAACTAAGAAAGAATTCTTGACTATGGTGTTTGCCATAGAAAAATTCTGATCATATCTACTTGGTCAAAAACCACCATATTCGCCGATCATTCTGCGTTTAGATATCATATGCTTAAGAAGGATGTCAGCGCCCAACTCATTTATTGGATCCTCTTTTAAGAATTTGATTTCGAGATTTTAGACAAAAAGGGTGTGAAAATGTTGTTGCCGATCATCTCTCGCATATCCCCAACTCTCCTTGCAATGAATTGCCAATAAATCACAACTTTTCCGATGAATAACTCCTAGTTGCCTTTAGGGAATCGTGATTTGCAGACATAGTCTACTACTTAGTCACAAACTAAACACCATCTCATTGGACTAAAAAAGATGTCTATCGATTCTTATCTCAAGTCTGAAATTCTTTTGAGATGAACCATGTCTTGTATTGTTGTGATCAAATAATTGGAAGATGTATCCCGAAGAGGAAGTCAAGAGTGTTCTTTTTTTCTATCATGAGCTTGCATACGGTGGACATTTTGATTCCCGCAAGACTGCTAAAAGTGTTACAAAGTAGGTTCTACTTTGTTCAAAGATGCCTTTGATTCCTCAAGACGTGCCCAAGATTCAAATGATAGGTAGGATCTTGAAACGTAACATGATGCCCCTCAATCTAATTCTAGAAATAGAACTTTTCAATGTTTGGGGCATTAACATTATGGGGTCTTTTTTTCTAATTCATTTGGGAACCAATACATATTGGTTGTTATGGACTATGTGTCCAAGTGGGTTGAAGTCATTCCTAGCAAGACAAATGACAACAAGGTTGTTGTCAAATTCTTGAAAGAGACCATTTTCTCGCACTTTGGAACCCCTCATGCCATAATCAGCGATAATGGCACTCTTTCTGCAATATATCTTTTGAAGCTCTTATGCGAAAATATGCCATAACACACAAGTTATCTACACCTTATTATCCTCAAACAAGTGGGCAGGTAGAGATTTCCAATAGATAAATCAAACTTATCTTAAAAAAGACTGAGTCAAAATCGGAAAGATTGGTCTACCAAACTGATAGATGCCTTATGGGCCTATATGGCCGCTTTCAAAATGATTTTAGAGATGTCATTTTATATGTTAGTCTTTGGAAAGGCTTACCACCTACTTGTTGAGCTTGAGCACCAGGTTTTCTAGGCAATCAAACAATTGAACTTAGATCTAGACAATGTCGGTGAACCTCAAAAACTTCAAATTTCTGAACTTGAGGAATTGAGAAACAAAGCCTATGAAAATGTATAGATAACAAAAAATAGGGTTAAGATCTTTCATGATAAATGTATCATAAGGAAAATTTTTATCCCCGGACAAACAGTCTTACTCTATAACTCTAAGCTTCATCTTTTTTTAGAAAAGTTAAAATCGAGATGGATAGGGCCATTCAAGGTGAGAATCGTGTTTCCACGTGGTGCAGTAGAGATCTGCGACCTTAAGAATGGTAACAAATTCAAGGTAATGGTCAACGCCTTAGACTGTTGTTGAAATCTGTACAATAAATGAGACGGCGATGGGTATGTTTGACCTAATGTATCGGTAACATAACCTCTTTTATATTTTTATTTCATGCCTATACATTTTATTCATACATTGGGGATAATGCATGATATAGATGTGGGAGAGGAGCACTAATATTTAACATAAAAAAAACTTTTTAAGTGAGAAATAATGTTTTGATCTATTTTTTAAAATTTAAGATAATATTAAGGATTAGGGGAATCATAATTAGGATTTCTTTCATAATTAGGATTTATTAATACTTGATCGAAATAAGATTATTTGTTTGATTTCAAGGTTTAGAAAGAAAAATTAAAAAAGTAATTTGGTCTTTATTTTTACCTTGATGAAATATGCACTTTATACACTCACATTTAGGATTCAAAACAAATACTCCTGTGTCTTATATAAAAAATATATATAATAATAATAATAAATATATATATATATATATCAAGAATTCTCTGATTAAGTTGGATAGTTGTTCTTCATAAAGCATGAGTATTCACGGCTAAAAGTGGTTCATATCACTAACAAAATGCTAGTTTTGTGGCCTTATTTGCTTGAGTCCTTAAGTCCAAAGGGTTTTTTCTCACCTGATGCCCTAAGAGCATCCAATTTGGAAGTCACCGGCTAAAGGCTCGTTATATGAGTAAATTAGAAAGCCAATAAAACTAAGAGATAAATACAACAATAATCAAAACAATAAGGCATAAGAGTTTTAGTTGAAGAATCCTGAGCAAAATTTGATAATCACAAGGTGCATATAATTTAGGGTAAAATAATAGAATAAGTGAGAAATACAATTTTAGTCATTACCTTTAATGATTACAAGATTTTGAATAGAGACTAAGTTTAGGAATGTTAATTTGTGAACTTATGACTTATAGGTCACTTACTGTTTTTGTAAAAGTTTGCATACATTCTTATCTCTTTAGAAAGGATTTTTTTTCAAAAATACAACACTTTATTTTTTTTATTTTATGGACTTTGAGGGTGTAATTCACTGAAAACCCTCAGGAGATTATAACTCCTCCTCTAGGAGAAACCTAGAGATTTAAAGACTTACTGCACATGCTCAGTGCAATCGCGTAACCTGGGAAAATGACTCAAAAATCTCTTAAATGTTTTGATTTTTGCTTTAAGACGAGCAAAAGATAGGTGCAGGGGTGTGATTATTCGCATTTATTGCATATTTCATGTCATATTTTCATATTTATCTTTAATTAAATTCTACTATTAAACCATTTTAATATCTAGTGATGTGCATGTAGTAATAATGAAGAAAGAGGAGAAAAAGGCCAAAAATATCCAATTAAATCTAAATTTCTAGATAAGATTTTTCAAGTCCAAGCAATCAATGGGGATATTCAAAATCCCAATATCCAGAGAAAATCTTATCTGAAGAAATGGAGATATCTCAACAGGGAGATTGCGCGCCCAAAACGTGGATCCAGCCGCTAGGATTAGGCTGCAGAAATGCGGCATTGGTCGCATTTTACACGGAAAATCCCTGGCTGTTAGGTTAGGGATTTTGCCGCTATCCCCTACCTCACTTTGGCACTCTTCTCCTCCTATAAATACCCTACTAGAGCAAAGCAGAGAATATACAGAAGAGAACTATGTTTTTGGCTTTTCATTTTCAAGTTATGATCTTATTTGTTAGCTAGTTGCTTCATTGTAATCTTCTTTTATTTACTTTTCTTTTTGTTCTACTTTATTCCAGAAAAGTGAGAGAGAGGAAATGAGAGTTCTAATTGTAATTAAAGTGACATCAAGAAAATTCATCTCTTGTAAATTCATCATCTCGATCTTACTGATATGTTAATGTTTGTTTTCTATTATTTTTTTTGTTCAAATTTCACCATGAGTCGCTAAAAACACTTTTTCCTGGTCTTACTAATCGATCTCTTCTATCCCTTTTCCTCTTGATCGGTTTTTATGAAAGAAACCCAATTGAACCATATGAATAGCTAAGTTCAAGCCTTGCATTTTGCGAATGTTCTTGAACGCACATGAGGATGGGTGTTAGTTTTTAACTTTCATTTCAAAAACAATTTTTAACTTGCTTTATTCCATGCTTGCTTGTTCCGCTTGATAGTTTAACATTCGTTTAAGAATAATTTTCAAACGAAATTGAATTTTTCAAAATGTATCTCATTTGCTTTACTTGAATGCTTTTTAACTTCAAGTCTTAACTTTTGCCTATGATCGAGTTGAGGTACTAAACTTTCAAGAGAAGAGTATGTAGTTGAGTAAAAGATTAGTGAGCCTGGATTTCTCCTCCTTCTAAAAAGACTCACTTTCCTTCACTCGAGTTTTCATTTTCTAAATCCTAATTCATCTTTTCTTAAAACTTTCTTTTTCATTTTCTAAATTTTCTTTTCCATTTTCTAAATTCTCAAAATCACTCTCTAACCAAATTGATTCTCTCTCTCTCTCTCTCTCTCTCTCTCTCTCTCTCTCTCTTTCCTTTCTTTTAAAAAATGAAAACAATACTTATTTTTTAAACAAAAAATACCGAAAAGCTTGCATCGCATCTCTCCTTGTGGATATGACTAGTTAGCTCTATGATTGAGGCCGAACCTGCATAGAAAGTTTAGAATTAAGAATAAAGAGTACTAGTTGCTCAATGCTATCGCTTTAGCAAGTGACTGTGTGGGTCGTGATCCACAAGGAGGGACTACAATAGAAACTTTTAGTAAGTCTTTCTAAATTACTAGATCGGTTAAAAGTATTTCTTCTAAATTTTAAAAGATAAGAAAAGTAAAAGTGTTTGAAGAGGAGGAGAAGAAGAAGATAGGATAATGTTCGTTGTTTGATTGAGAAAACAAATACTAAGTTAAAAGTAAAGGAAATAAAGAAAGAAGAAAGAGTTAGTTTTAAGAAGTGTTTCTAAACTGGGAAAAAGAAAGAAAAAACCTAAAGAATACTTACCTCCTTAAAGCTTGATTTACCTCTGATATGTATCGACAACTTACCTTGGCTTGAAGATGATCAAAGCATGTTATATAGGATTTTCTCCATTCCTAATCGATCTATCAAACTAAAGTGCAAGAGAAAATAAAAACAGAAAAATTTTTTAACTATTTAGAAATGATGTCCATCACCATAAGCCATCAGTGGCACTTGCAAGGGCAAGGCATAATCGAGACTACCAGATTCATTGGATTACAATCAAGTAAGGAAGGTAAATAAGAAAAAGAATAAAAAGTAAACTTTTGATTAAATAGAAAAATAATGAAAGAAAGGATAGAGAATTACAATGGTGTCACTCCCAACATAACTCTCTCTTTTTAACATGAATTTCAGTCTAATGCTAGTTTACAAAAAAACTGAAAAATTAAATTAAAAAGAGAAACAAAAATCTCAATTAAACTAAAAAAAATCTTAATTCTAACTCTCTACTGGAGTGATGCCCTTCTGCCTTCAGAGTTGCAAATATTTATAGGAGAATATGGATAAGAGACATCATACGAGGATAGGGAATCAAATGATCCCCTGATTTCAACAGAAGTACCGCAGATCCATGGCTTTTGTCTCGGATCCGTGGCCAGGATCTGGCTGAAAGGCAGATCCAAGGGCCATGGATTTTTGGCCAGATCCAAGGGCTGTGGATTTGTTGCTTTTCGATACCTCTTTTTATCCACTTGGTTTTTCAGTTATTCCTCTGAATTTGTTGATATCCCTATTGATCTTCAGTTGACCAATTGGATCTTCAAAAATCTAATTTTAACCGATTTTCATCTGATATTATCTTCTCTTATTTACTCTAGTCTTTAGATAGAATTGCTTTTAAAACTCTAAATTTGAGTAGATTTTTGTTAATTTGCTTAAGCTAGAAAATTCTATTTTTAAAACTTAAAATTTAATTGAATAAACTGATCCATTTCTCCTCTTTCTCCATTACTTACCCTGCACATAATTAGACATTAAAATAAATTAAATAGCAGAGTTTTATTACAGAATAAATGAGAAAATGTGACACTAAATATGTAATGCACGTGTATAATCACCCTAGGCTACACGTACACTTAATCCAATCACCACACAACTTTTTGCTCTCACATCTTTATTTTACTTGGTGTATTTGGAATTGCTTAATGCGAACTGAACAGTACTCCCCAACGTTAGCAATTTGGAGCACCCTGATCTTCCTACCAGTTTGTTTCTCTCGTATTCTTTCACTTCACCAGTATATCTAAGACTTCAAATCTTTGTTTCATAGGAAATATCTAGTATCGCCTAGATGCATCATCAATAAATAAGATAAAGTACCGATGGTCTCCTAGTGATGCAATCTTGGTAGGACCCCAAATATTAATGTGAACATAATTAAGAAGACCTTCTGAGCGGTGAGTTGAGGTGACAAATTTCACCTTCGTCTTCTTGTCCAGAACACCTTATCCACTAATTTTCAATTTACAGATAGATACGCCTTCTAATAATCCTTGCTTATTAAATACTTCCAAGGAGTTCAAACCAACTTGTTCGAACCTCATCTGTCATAAATTGATGGAGTCATCTTCTAAATATTCTCAAGCTGCTAAATTTTCAATAACTGCACTACCCTTCAAGTAGTATAAGTTGTTGCATCGAATGCCCTTCAGACACTAATAAGCTACTGGGCATCTTAAGAACGCCTTCTCCAAGAGTCTCTCTTAGGCCCTGTGCCTCCAAAGCTCCAACCGAAATCAAATTCTTCTGCAACTAAGGTACGTACTATTGGCCCAAAGGCCTATCACTGTAGTTTTGATGATGATTAACTCATATAGTTATAGTACTAATGATCTTGTGTTTATTAGTTTCAAATATATAATTAAGATCTTAGTTGGTGCTTAGCTACAACAAAAGGTTCAAAGTCAAAATTTTGAAGCTATCACATGTTGATTCAAGAGCTCAAGCATAAAGATTATATCACTCAAGAGGAGTCTATCTCTACAAGAATCAAGTTTAGATCAAGTCTACATAGAGAATAAGATCTTCAAGAAGAATTGAGTCTAGAGTTTGTAAGTTTAGATCATGTGTAAAGCATAGATTAGTTTTGATTGCTCAAACTCACACACACACAAAAATTTTTGTTTTCGATTTAACATATTTTTGGTTTCATGAATGGAATTCATCAAAAATAAGTTTGCATTGGTTTATATGTATTGGATTTCATTCATATACATTGATACTTTAAATGTGTAGAGAATAACATGTGTTTCTGTCTCTGACTTTCAATAGCTCAAGAGTGTTGTCGATAGTCCCTGGGAAGGAGCTATCGCTAGGGCTTTACAGAGTCTAAGGCTTTCAGTGTTTTAGAGCTGACTGTCGATAGCCTACTGATCGGCAAAAAGCAAGCAAAAGAAAACTAGAAAGAGAGTGGGTCAAAGTTACTGCTTTTGCGATTCTTCCGTAGTAGCGAAGTGGCTATACGGGTCGTATCCACAAGGAGGGAGAGCGATGGAAGCTTGATGCGGCTTTTATGTTCAAGAAAAGAGAATGTTCTTTGTTTCCAAATAAAGAATTTAAAAATTGAAAACAAGTTGTTTCAAGGATTGTTGGAAAATGTTTTGGTAGTTTGTAAAAGTGGATTTTCTTAGTTATAAAAACGCATGGCTAACCTTCTACTAATTGCTCCCACTAATCCCTAACTTCTTGAAGATGTGCCTCACGATGGATCATAGGCAAGCTTACCCCTGATGCAATGGAACTATTCACATGGAAATCGAGTGAAAGTTCTTCCTATAACTTTGCTTTACACGGCAAAAACTCGGACATTCCCATATCAAGATCCATTAGAAGGCAAGAATACGGGGAGACACGAGTGCACTAATGGTATCGGCAAAGTTAAAAGGAAAGTCTCTAACTTACAACAACAAGCAAAGTACAAAACTTATAGATCATCAAAACTATTTAAGTATGAAATATAAGAAGGTAAATACTTGTAGGTAAGTTAGAGTTAGAACCCTCGTCTTAAGATGTCATAGCTCTCGTTTGCACAAGGCTTGTTGACACTATTGACTCATGCGGGTTATCGATTAAGCAGTTAAAATTAGGGGGTTAGTAGTTAGTTAGCCATGCTATGGAGGAGTTAGTTACATATGGTAAAGAAAAGAACAACAAAAGAAAAGAGATAAAGAGAAGGAGTTACACTAAAGCAAGAATGTAAAAGCAAATGCAAAGACAAGTAAATGGAAAGAAGGAAGAGAAGTAGTACTTGTATTTATCTTGTCACCCTTCCAAATATAACTCCTTACAAACTCTCTCTCTTTCACTTTAATGGCTAAATCCTAAACCTAGAACTTAGAAGAAGAAGAACAACAACAACTAAACCTAAAAAAAAACTACAAATTTCTCTCCAACTCTCTGGATCTCCTCCACTGAAGAACCCTCCTGGGCTTTTATAGGCATCAGGAATGAGGGGGGCCAGGGGACAAACCCTGGCCCAAAACGCGGCGCGCCGCGCGGCCACATGGCCGCGAAAACGCAGCATTTGCCGCATTTCCGCGGCAGTACCGCGCGCCGCCTGCTGCGCGCCGCCTGGTTGTCCCCCACCGCGCGCCGCCTGGTTGTCCCCGCCGCGCACCCACATGGCCGCGGAAACGCGGCATTTGCCGCGTTTCCGCAGCAATGCTTTTGCGGCGCGCGCAGCGCCGCCTGCTGCGCGCCGCCTGGTTGTCCCCCTGTCGGCTGGATCTTTTGGTTTCTGGTTTGGCCGCGTTTTCGCGGCAAAATGCCGTGTTTCCGCGGCTTTCCTTGGACGGCACGTGCGGCGCCGCCTGCTGCGTGCTGCGCTGTTGTTCCCCTGTTGGCTAACGCTCCTGATTTTGACAGAGTCAGCTCTCTAGGTCAATAGCTATCTTTAAGCCTTTTAATCACCAAATAATGGTGATTTAGACCTTCTTCTTCATTTACCCACCATGGACCTAGGATCAAGTAAGCAAGAATTTATTAGTAGAATTTTACATGAAATAAATATGAGAATGTGATGAAAATTATGCAAAATTAGAGACTAATCACACCCCCACACTTATCTTTTTGCTCGTCCCGAGCAAAACAAAAATAAGAAAATTATTATACCACTTTCGCAGGTAACGTGATTGCACTAAGCATGTGCAACAAGCCTTTAAACCTCTAAGTTTTCCCTAGAGGAGGAGTGTTGTCTCATGAGGGTTTTCAGCGGATTGCACCCACAAAATCCAGTAAGTAAAGAAGTTAGTTGTTTCAGAAAGAAATATATATATATGAAAAAGAACTTTCAATCATCTAAATAAACATGACCGAATGATGTAGGAATTAGGTTTAACCCTCATAAGTCCTCTTATATTTAGCCTTCATAAAAGAAGAAATTATGATTTTTCTTTAAATTTAGAAAGGATCTTATACTTCTAACTCATTCTTTTATTTTGCTTTAGATAGATATGCATACTGTGTAAGTGTGATTTGCTTAGGATTTTTCAACTCAACTTCGAATATTATTTTATTAATATTTACTTATTATTCCTGGTTCCATTAGGCTTTCTACTTCACTTATGTAGCACATATCAAACCGATGACTCCCAAACCAGATGGTCTTAGGGCACCAGGTGAAAAAACACCCTTCAGGTCAAATATGCAAGTGGAGTAGGCCACGAAATCAAGATTTATTTATAAAAATTGTTTTTCTGGCGTGAGTAATCATGCTTCTTGAGGCACAATTATCCAGCTCCTTTTTTTTTCAAGAGTTGTGTTTCTAAATACCAAGCATGTGTGTGTGAATTATGCATATTCTACTAAGGCTAAATAAAAGGTGTGAGTTGTTTTCCTTATCCTTTCTAACTCTTTAGTCAAACCAATCTTTCTTATTTACTCAGGCAAAATAAAGATTTATTACTAAGGTTCCCGTAATTCCTACAATCTTTTGGTATTTTTATAAAGAGTATGAAAATTCTTTTCAATCTGAGAGTTTTTTTTTTTGAAAAGAAAAAAAAAGGAAAAAGAAAAAGAAAAAGTGTTAGCACCCCCCCACACCTATCTAATGCATTGTCCTCAATGAATGCAGATGAAAATGTAAATACAATAAATAGGGGGAAGAGATGATGTCACCGTCTTTGTGGACTCGGGCCGGCCAAGTACGAAGAGGCTAAAGGAAATGTCAAGAAGAATGGACATGGGGTAAGCATATAAACATTTTTTTTTAATTGTTTGTTGTGGTTAGGTGTATGATGGGGCAAAAAGAGTCAGCACACTATCATCTGGAATCATCGGCTCAGTGGTCAAGAAGGGCTTCAGTCATTGCCCATTCACTTTAAATTCTGTGTTATTTTTAGGATCTGCGATAAGCACGGCACCGTGTGGGAAAACAGTGCGCACAATGAATGGTCCCGACCAATGAGTTTTTAGTTTCCCCGCAAAAATATGAAGCCTAGAATTGTACAGCAGAACCCTATCTCCCGGGGCAAAGTTTTTCCGGGTTATGAATTGGTCATGGAAAAGTTTGTTCCTGCTCTTGGTGATTCGTGCATTCTCATAAGCTTCATTCCGTATCTCCTATAATTCAGAAATCTGCAGTTTCCTAAGTTCACCGGCCTTGGTCAGGTCAAAGTTGAGTTGTTTAATTGCCCAGAGGCCCGGTGTTCTAACTCTACTGGCAGATGACAGGCTTTTCCAAACACGATTCTATAAGGAGACATCCCCAGAACTGTCTTAAATGCGGTGCGGTAAGCCCACAATGCATCATTGAGCTTAACCGACCAATCCTTTCGGTTCTGTCCGACAGTCTTTTCTAGAATGAGCTTGATCTGTCGGTTGGTGACTTCGACCTGCCCATTTGTCTGGGGATGATACGGGGTTGATAACTTGTGATTGATGGAGTATTTTCGCATTAGAGCTTCAAAAACTCTGTTGCAGAAATGTGATCCATTATCACTAATTATCGCTCTCGGAGTGCCAAACCAGGAGAAGATGTTTTCTTTGAGAAATTTGACAACCACTTTTTTGTCATTCATCTTGGTTGGCACAGCTTCTACCCACTTTGAGACATAATCTACAGCAACCAAAATGAATTGATTGCCGAAGGAGTTGGGGAATGGTCCCATGAAATCGATGCCCCAAACATCAAAAATTTCAACTTCAAGGATCGGGTTCAGGGGCATCATGTCTCTTCTAGAAATTTTCCCGATTTTCTGACAATTTGCACATGACTTGCAAAAATGATATGAATCCTTGAACAAAGTGGGCCAGTAGAACCCACTTTGTAGAACCTTCTCTGCAGTCTTACGGGGACCGAAGTGTCCTCCGCATGCAAGATCATGACAAAAGCTGAACACACTCCTCTGTTCCTCCTCCGGTATGCATCGTCTAATTATTTGATCGGGACAATGCTTAAAAAGATACGGTTCTTCCCAGAAGAAGTACCATACTTGGGCAAAGAAGCGGTATTGGTCTTGCTTTGTCCAGTCAGCGGGTAATTGTCCCGTGACCAGGTAATTAACGATGTCAGCATACCAGGGTTCCTTAAGAATGGCTAGGATGTGCTCATCAGGGAAATCCTTGTTGATCGGAGCTTGGATGGTAGGTGCATTTGGAATTCGTGAAAGATGATCAGCAACCACATTTTCAATACCTCGTTTATCCTAGATTTCTAAGTCAAATTCTTGAAGCAAAAGGATCCACCGAATCAGTCGGGCTTTTGCTTCCTTCTTGGTCATGAGGTATTTCAGAGCCGAGTGATCCGTAAAAATTACCGTTTTTGATCCTAACAAGTAGGGCCGGAATTTTTCTAACGCAAAGACAACGGCCAAGAATTCCTTCTCAGTCGTTGTATAGTTCTGTTGGGCGTCATTCAAGGTCCTACTCGAATAGTAAATCACGTGTTGCTTATTATCGATGCGCTGTCCTAGAACAGCACCAATTGCAAAATCAGATGCATCACACATGATTTCAAATGGCTGGGCCCAATTAGGAGCAGAAATGATAGGTGCAGAAATCAGTT
Source organism: Agave tequilana (assembly GCA_038442645.1). NCBI lineage: Eukaryota > Viridiplantae > Streptophyta > Magnoliopsida > Asparagales > Asparagaceae > Agave > Agave tequilana. The sequence goes on from JAVJIF010020577.1 coordinate 12,853, forward strand.
CTTGCTTAAGCTTCCCCCATGACTTGAAACATTCATCGTTGAAATCAAAGGGCACGTCCTTAGCTAGCAGGTTAGTTAAGGGCCTCACAATTTTGCTAAAGTCCTTAATGAACCGTCGGTAGAACCCAGCATGCCCTAAAAAGGATCTAATATCCTTGATGCTTTTGGGGGGTGGAAGCTTAGCAATCACTTCTACCTTAGCCTTATCTACTTCTATGCCTCTCCTTGAAATCTCATGGCCCAAGACAATCCCTTGTCTCACCCTAAAGTGACATTTTTCCCAGTTTAGAGTTAGGTTCTTCTCAATGCATCTTTGTAGCACTAACTCTAAGTGATGAAGACATTGATCAAAGGAATCTCCGTAGATGGAGAAGTCATCCATGAAAATCTCAAGAAAACGTTCCACCATATCAGAGAACAAACTAAGCATGCACCGTTGGAACGTGGCAGGAGCATTGCACAATCCAAAAGGCATGCGCCTATAAGCAAAGGTTCCGAACGGGCAGGTGAACGTCGTCTTTTCCTGGTCTTCTGCAGCAATGGGGATTTGATTGTTTCCCGAGTACCCATCCAGAAAGCAGTAGTACTCATGTCCAGCCAAACGCTCAAGCATTTGGTCGATGAAGGGTAGCGGGAAGTGGTCTTTACGGGTAGCAGCATTCAACTTTCTGTAGTCGATACAAACACAAACCTTGGTAGGCAGTCTTGTTTGTACCAACTCTTTTTCCTTATTTTCTACTACCGTAAAGCCAGCCTTCTTTGGGACCGCATGAACAGGGCTAACCCATTGGCTATCAGAAATGGGATAAATGATCCCATTATCTAATAGTTTCAGAATTTCAGCCTTCACTGCCTCTTGCATGAGTGGGTTAAGCCTGCGTTGTGGGTCCCTCCTAGGGGTTGCTTCATCGACTAAATGAATCCTATGTTGCACTATTGCTGGACTTATTCCCTTGATGTCCTTCATTGTCCATCCAATGGTTTCCCTATGTCTTTCCAAAATAGACATTAAGTTGTCCTCTTGTTGCTCAGTCAGGTGGGATGCTATGATGACTGGCAAGGTGTCCTTTTCGCCCAGGTAGGCGTACTTGAGATGTTCAGGCAGGGCTTTCAGCTCTGGGGAAGGTGTTGCTTCATTGGGGGAATCTCTGGGCTTTCGATCCTAAGATGGGGTACACTGGGGCTTGATGCCCAATCCACTGCTGAATCCACGATCTGGTCTAGATTAAAATCCTCAGCCTCCAGATCAAACTCTGCCTCAGCTTCTATCTCCATGCATTCCTCATGCTCACTGGTCAGGTTTTCAATAGAATTGACTCGAATGTCTAATCATTGACATCCCTAAGTTGTCTTCCAAGATTGAAAACATTGACTTCCTTCATCATGTCTCCGAAAGTTAATCGCATGAACCCGTTCCTACAGTTGATTATGGCATTGGCTGTAGCTAGGAATGGGCGCCCTAAGATGACGGGAGTTTGAGACCTAAGATTGGACACAGGTTGGGTCTCAAGCACAATGAAGTCAACGGGGTAAATGAAATCCCCGACCCGAATGAGGACATCTGTGATTTCCCCCTTTGGGATCTTCACAGATCGGTCAGCTAGCTGAATGGTGACTCGAGTTGGGCTTAGCTCACCCAACCCAAGTTGCTGGTATACAGAGAGAGGTAGCAAGTTGATACTTGCTCCCAGGTCAAGAAGCGCTCTACTGATTTCAGTCTGTCCTATGGTGCAGGAAATGGTGGGACATCCGGGATCCTTGTATTTCACCGGAATGGGACCAGACAGAATTTCGCTTATGTTAGTGGCCAAGAACACTTTCTTGGGCACATTGGTCTTTCTCTTCTTAGTACACATATCCTTCAGAAATTTGGCATAAGCCGGGACTTGTTGGATAGCGTCTAGAAGTGGCACATTTAACTTAACCTGGTTGAACATCTCTAGCATTTTCTCCATGTGCATATTTTTATTATTGTTCCTAAGCCTATTGGGAAAGGGTGCTACAGGCTTGTGAACTTGTTCAGCAGCTTTGTCCTCGTCAGATGTCTGTGGAGCGGATTGGGAGGAACTAGCAGAGGTGGAGGCTTGAGTGGGATCAGGATGGACTGGACTCTTCTGCTGGTAGACCTAGTTGTCTACCTTCTTTCCAGATCTCAGTGTGTGAACAGCATTACACTGGTTAATTGATGGATCCAGGACTTCATATGCTTGGTTGGAGGTTTTTGGGTTAACTAATGGCTGACTAGGCAAAGTACCCTTAGGTCTTTCACTTAGGGAGCTAGCTAACTGGCTCATCTTCAATTCCAACCTTGATATAGCCTGTGAATGACTATTCAGAGTTTATCCCTGGTTCTGCATGAAAGCAGCCTAGGACTTAATGAAAGCCTCTATGCTCTCCTCCAATTTACTGATTTTCTTTTCCATTGGAGAGCCTTGGGAGGACGAAGATGGGGCTTGACTGGGAAAAGGTGGTGGAGGAGCAGGGTGGTGAAAGTTGTTGGAAAAATTAGGCCTGGGAGGATTGTTTTGGGCCCAGGAGAAATTTGGGTGATTCCTCCAGCCGGGATTGTAGGTCTGCGAGTAGGGGTTGTGAGGTGGCCATGAGTAAGCCGCGTTCATGTGTTCCGGTGGCATTTGTTGGGCATGGAAAACAGGGCACTCTTCAAAGACATGGTTCGGTGCCTGACAATGTGAACAACCCGGATTGTGAATTGGTGGTGGGTTGATCTGGTTGACACTAGCAGGCTCTTTTGTTTCCAGAGCCTCTATCCTTCTCATCAGGGTAGCAATCTTAGCCTCGGCAGCTATGGATGATTCTAGGGATAGGAGCCCTCCTCTTGAAGCTATAGATTGTGAATTCCTAGGTTTTTCCGAGGCTGGCTCCCATTGCATGGTTTTCTCCGTTAAATCCTCAAACAAATCCCAACCCTGATTCTCATCCTTCTGCAAGAACCCTCCCTGACACATCGTTTCTAACAGGGTCTTAGTCTGATAATCTAGACCATCATAGAGAATCTGGCACTGACGCCATTTCTCCACGCCATGATGAGGGCACTGAGCGAGGAGATCTTTGAATCGCTCAAAGTATCTCCAAAATGGTTCGCTCGGGTCTTGCTTAAACTGCATGATGTTCTTCCTAATGAGGGCAGTTTTGTGAATTGGGTAAAATTTCTTCAAGAAAGCCTTGATGAAATCATCCCACGTCGTGACTGAATCTGCTGCCAAACTGTACAACCACTTCTTAGCTAGGTCCTTTAGGGAAAAAGGGATGAAACGTAACCTAACAGCATCGTCTCCTAGCTGGGGTATTCGCATCATAAGGCATACTTCTTCAATTCCCTAACAAAGAAGTATGCGTCCTCTGATTCTAAATCATGAAATTTGGGAAGAGTGTTAATGAATTGGGGCTTTAACTCAAAGTTATTTTCGTTTGCTTCAGGAAGTTTTATGCAAGATGGAAGCGAGGTCTGATCGGGTAAAATCTATCCTAAAGTGACGCCATCACCGGTTCTGGATGCAAAGGTAGAGAAGAATTTCTTGTTAATCTGGAAGTTGAAGGATCTCTCACCCACTCTTGCATTCAGCACACCACAACCAACGTGAAAATAGCAAACAATCGAAAAGAATAAAAAACAAACAAAAGAAATCAAAAACAACCACAAGCCTTAGTCTAAGGTACCTGGACCTAGACGACTCCTAACTGGTCGATTCTCCGGGGAAAGTTGTTGCAGGAACTTGACTACAAGCTAATCGGCCAGGAAAGGGCAAAGCTCAGGGGGAGGTATCCGGGCGGAGCCACGGGCCTAATTACGCCAAACCACGGAGCTTTCGAGGCTTAACCTCTCAATCCACTTTCCTTAGACACTGATTTTGCAGGAGTATAGTTCTTACAATTTCCAACCTCGGTTAATCTCTTAGTGAGTCCGAGATGTCCCTAGAGCCAACGTCTATTGATTTTTAGTTAAGTCTTGGGAAAATATGAGTGCACTTGGAGATGATTTTTGGGCTAAGGAAGGGTGATGAAATCCCCACCTTATCTTGTTTATTTGGGTTTGCCCTTAAAGTCAATTGTGCAAGTGTACAGTTTATTCACAACAAGGTAACACTCAAAGCGGTAAATCACTTCAAATATTGGTCCTATCCTATATGAATGCACACGTACCTTGTCTCCAGCACCCTTCAACAGAAATTGAAATGAATTGAAATAGACACGTGTCCTAAATGCAAAAGTCTAATCCAAATTTCAATTAAGGAACAAGTAAATTTCTGTTGAATTTATTACACATGCATATGGTGAAGCATCCAAGGAAACTAAAAAATTTAGAAAGCAAATTTTTTTGTTTAGCGGCGTTCGGCAAATCTGCAAACGAGTTTGTTAGTACTTCAATCAAAAAAACTCGCTTTTACACGAATCTTTCCGAGGGCAAATGAATCCTCGCGCAATGTCCTTGGCCACCTCTTTTGCTTCCCGTTATGGTAAGCTCCTTGGTTCTTCTCTGCACACAAAAACAAAAAACAATCTTTAGTAGTGAACAATAAAGCCGTTCCCTCCCTGGCAACGGCGCCAAAATTTGATCGGCAAAAAGCAAGCACAAGAAAAGTAGAAAGAGAGTGGGTCGAAGTTACTGCTTTTACGATTCTTCCGTAGTAGCGAAGTGGCTATACGGGTCGTATCCACAAGGAGGGAGAGCGATGGAAGCTTGATGCGGCTTTTATGTTCAAGAAAAGAGAATGTTCTTTGTTTCCAAATAAAGAATTTAAAAAGTGAAAACAAGTTGTTTCAAGGATTGTTGGAAAATGTTTTGGTAGTTTGTAAAAGTGGATTTTTCTTAGTTGTAAAAACGCATGGCTAACCTTCTACTAATTGCTCCCACTAATCCCTAACTTCTTGAAGATGTGCCTCACGATGGATCATAGGCAAGCTTACCCCTGATGCAATGGAACTATTCACGTGAAAATCGAGTGAAAGTTCTTCCTATAACTTTGCTTTACACGGCAAAAACTCGGACATTCCCATATCAAGATCCATTAGAAGGCAAGAATACGGGGAGACACGAGTGCACTAATGGTATCGGCAAAGTTAAAAGGAAAGTCTCTAACTTACAACAACAAGCAAAGTACAAAACTTATAGATCATCAAAACTATTTAAGTATGAAATATAAGAAGGTAAATACTTGTAGGTAAGTTAGAGTTAGAACCCTCGTCTTAAGATGTCATAGCTCTCGTTTGCACAAGGCTTGTTGACACTATTGACTCATGCGGGTTATCGATTAAGCAGTTAAAGATTATGGGGTTAGTACTTAGTTAGCCATGCTATGGAGGAGTTAGTTACACATGGTAAAGAAAAGAACAACAAAAGAAAAGAGATAAAGAGAAGGAGTTACACTAAAGAAAGAATGTAAAAGCAAATGCAAAGACAAGTAAATGGAAAGAAGGAAGAGAAGTAGTACTTGTATTTGTCTTGTCACCCTTCCAAATACAACTCCTTACAAACTCTCTCTCTTTCACTTTAATGGCTAAATCCTAAACCTAGAACTTAGAAGAAGAACAACAACAACAACTAAACCTAAAAAAAAACTACAAATTTCTCTCCAACTCTCTGGATCTCCTCCACTGAAGAACCCTCCTGGGCTTTTATAGGCATCAGGAATGAGGGGGGCCAGGAGACAAACACTGGCCCAAAACGCGGCGCGCCGCGCGGCCACATGGCCGCGGAAACGCGGCATTTGTCGCGTTTTCGCGGCAGTACTTTGGCGGTGCGCAGCGCCGCCTGCCGCGCGCCGCCTGGTTGTCCCCCGCCGCGCGCCCAGATGGCCGCGGAAACGCGGCATTTGCCGCGTTTCTGCGGCAATGCTTTTGCGGCGCGCACAGCGCCGCCTGCTGCGCGCCGCCTGGTTGTCCCCCTGTCGGCTGGATCTCTTGGTTTCTGGTTTGGCCGCATTTTCGCAGCAAAATGCCGCGTTTCCGCGACTTTCCTTGGGCGGCACGTGCGACGCCGCCTGCTGCGTGCTGCGCTGTTGTCCTCCTGTTTGCTAACGCTCCTGATTTTGACAGAGTCAGCTCTCTAGGTCAATAGCTATCTTTTAAGCCTTTTAATCACCAAATAATGGTGATTTAGACCTTTTTCTTCATTTACCCACCATGGACCTAGGATCAAGAAAGCAAGGATTTATTAGTAGAATTTTACATGAAATAAATATGAGAATGTGATGAAAATTATGCAAAATTAGAGACTAATCACCTACCTAGACTGTCGACGGCTGATATGTTCTGTATCAGTCAGCTGACAGTCCAATTAGACTATCGACAGGTGAACTCTGCAACAGCTAAAAATTTAGTCGTTGCACACTGGACTATCGACAGCCTTATTGGATGTCGATATCCCTATGAACTATTTGTGCCAGATTTCAAAATAAAACAAGATTCCTTTATTCAAACTGTTTTGTCTTATTCCCAAATGGTTATATTCACTTTATTAAGATTTTAAAAGTTTTTAATGTTGGTTTACTCTCTAATCATTTCTACCCTCTTCCTATAAATAGGAGGCATTGAAAAGAGTTTTAGTCAAGAATTTTAAGGGTTTTTACAAAATATTTAAAAAGAAAATTTTGTATTTAATGTTTTGAAAAATCTTGAAAATAAGTTTTTGAGAAATACAAGTTTCAAACTCCAAATCTCTATTTCTCAAGAAAATTTTCCCAAGTGTTTTCTTAAGAGCTTCATTTCAAAATTTCTAGTTTTCTCATAAGCTTGAGCTATCATTTCCATCAATCCATATATGATTTCTTGTGTTCTGTGAGATTTCTACTTTATGGTCTTAGTAATTATCAAGAGTTGTATTCCTTAAATTGCTTTGTGCTACCCTCTTGTATAGATGTATATTTGGCTTTGTGCCTTGGCTTTGTACCCACCTCTTGTGTAGAGGTCCATTGGCCTTGTGCCCACATCTTGTATAGGAGTTGTTTCTTTTGTGGAGTTTCTTAATGAAGATAGTAGAAATCTTTCATGCAGTGAAGGCAGGGACGTAGAGCTTGGTGCTTGAATCTCGAAATATTTTCTTATATTTGTATTTGCTATCTCTCAGCATAACTCTACTTGTTTATATCTTACATTGATATTATTGCTCATCTATATATGTTTGCTATTGTGCCTATACTTGTATTGATCCAATAGAGCTATTGAAAGACCTCAACTCATATAAAAGCTGAATCTTTGAGGAGAAATTTTCGAGTCCTTCACTGGAAATTCAGCTTCACTCTTTGAAAATCATTTGTGTTAGTGAAAGTTTTAAATTCCGCATTCGATTAGCACTTCACCTATTCACCTCGCTCTAGGTGAACTTTCAATTAGTATCAGAGCTAGTGCTCCTAATATTCGGTTTTATCACCGACGAGTGATCCTTTATTTTCTAATCATTATATTTATTTTGCACTTATGGCATATAATGATAAATCTAACATTAATAACTACCCAAATTTGATGGATTTAACTTTTTAATGTGGAAGGTTAAGATGACTGTTTTCTTAAAGTCCTTGGATAGTCATGTAGACAAAGCTATAACCAAACCCTTTCTTTGACTCAACGGTGATGAGCACTCATGGTCCGAAATTACCGTTAAGAAATATGATGCAAACTCTAAGGATCCAAGAAAGTTTGGGTACCCAAATTCACACCCATTTTGTTTGATTAGGTGTGGGCTCTCACAAGACGTGAGAGACTTGGAGCCTTGGTGGTGGATACATATTGGACTTGATGGACAAATAAATGGATGCATTACTATCAAGGTGTTTAGGTGAGAGAACCACTTTATTTTGGAAGAATGAAGATTAGTTCTATCAGTTTGGTAACTATCTCTATCATTCATATTATGTTTTTATATGCTTTAGATCGAATGATTTTTAGCATATCTTTTTTGCATGTTTTGCTTAAATGTTTGAATGTAATTTTATGAGAACTTGTGATATATTTATATAGCTTTTGAGATACACTCATGATTTTATGCAAAATTAGATTCATATCCTTTGTGTATGCAATTCTTGTTTAGTTATGTGTATATCCTAGTTTTGATGATCCTTTCATTTATACATGATTTTTTGAATGCATTTTTGAAATCATTCTTTTCTTTTTGGTGTTTTCAAACTATTTTTCAAATCATTATTTTTGAAAATATCACCCTTAGTGGGAGGTTGGTTGGATGATCGTGTCTTGTATGCTTAAATGACTATATCTTTGATATGTGCATGTAGGTTGGTGATTTAAATAAGTTGTTTACTCATTCCTGTTTATTCATATATGTATGCCTCATTATTTCAAATGGTATTAAATTTCTATTGGTACCATACATACATACATATATATATATATATATATATATATATATATATATATATATATATATATATATATATATATATATATATATATATATGATTAATTGTGTATGTTTTAACAATGTTCATTCATGTTTTTATAGTGTTGGCCCAAAGGCCGATCACTCTAATTTTGATGATGATTAACTCATGTAGTTATAATACTAATGATCTTGTGTTTATGTAGTTTCAGATTTAATATTAAGATCCTAGTAGGTGCTTAGCTTCAACAAAGGAAATTTGGAGCTAGCACATGTTGATTCAAGAGCTCGCACGTCAAGATCGCATCTAGCACTCGGATGGAGTCAAGCTCTTTGGATCGTGTTTGAATCGAGTCGACTTGGAGAAGGAGTTCTGCAAGAAGACTTCAGTTTGTCTAGTTTTAGTTTATGTTTAGATCTTGTCTGAGATAGACTGGTATTGATATGCTCAAGTTCACACACACACACACACACACACACACACACACACACACACACACACACACACAAGTTCAATTGATTTTTGGTTTAATCGGTTTTGGATTTCAAGTTCACATATATAGTTTTCATTAAAAGATAGAATCAAAATAAGTTTACATAGTTTAATGTATATTGGATTTCATCTATATACATCTATGCTTCATATATTTAGAAAAATTTATTTTGATGATTCTATTTCATGTGTTTAGAGTTTTGTAATTAACAAAACTTATTTTGGATTTAATGTCAAAAACATAGATATATCTTTTATATGTGTATTAGATTCTATCCATACATTCTATGCTTCAAAAGTGCTTAAAATATATTATTTTTATATTTATACAAGTTTGAAAAAAATCGGGTTTACATTTCAAAGTTTGGTTTTCGGAGAATACCGATTTTGAGTTTAGGCTTAATTTTAATATCACAAAAATAGTTCAAATAGTCTGTAATATGTATTGATTTTTGGTCACACATATTTGTTCTTTAAATATTTATAAGAATGTATTTTTTGTGGAATTTATAAGAATTTATGGGATTTTATAGAATTTAAAAAGATAATTTTTCAATCCCTAAAAAACTGTTTCTGAGCCTGCTAGCAGTCGGCCGACCGGTCGACCGGACCAGAGCTCGGTCGATCGGTCGGTTGACCAATGTGCACAAGGACGTGCACAAGGCCAGTCTATAAGGTCGGTCGACTGGGCGGTCCACTAACTATAACTATCAAACTCTCGGGTAGTGCCGGTCGACCGGGCGGTCGACTGACAGGCAATGAGCCTTTAGGCTCGGTCGACTGGGCGATCGACCGGAAGGTAGTGTTTGCTATGGGCGGTCCACCGGTGGCCCAATGGTTAGAAATATGACCGTTAAATGGTCGACCGGCCAGTCGACCGGAAGGTTAAAACTGACCTTAAGGTCAAAACTAACCTATTCTGGCTGCCAACAGCTATAATCTTGAGAGCCTATAAATAGGGCTTCTCTCAAGCTGTTTTTAATAAGATTTTTAGAGAGCTTTCTTTCCATCTCTTCAGTGTTTAGCAGCAAGTTTTAAAATAGTTTTTTGAGCCAAAAAGTTTTATTTTTTACTTGTTTTTAAAGTGTTGGAAAAATCAAAGAAAGAGAGTCTTCGGGAAATTGGTTTTGATCTTTATTTTCAATCTATCTAGTATTTTTCCCAAGATTTTTCTTTATTATTTTCTTTTCAAAACACTTTATTTTCTCACACTTGAGCTATAATATTTAATCCTATCTATAGGATCTTATTTTTGTGAGGAAAATTGTTTGTGGTCTATTGTGATCACCAAGTATTGTTTGTGATCTTTGGATCACCAAGTTTGTAATCTATGTTGGCCCAAAGGCCTTCCACTCTAGTTTTGATGATGATTAACTCATGTAGTTATGTTTACTAATAATCTTGTGTTGTTTAAGTTTCAGATCATTAACCAAGATATTAGTTGGTGATTAGCTTCAACAAGGTGTTTAGAAGCTTTTCATGATGATTCCAGGGCCAAAGCTTCAAGATCATACATTGCCTAGCCCATGGATGGAGTTTTGGAGCAAGTCTACTTGAAGATGAAGATCATCAAGAAGACTTAGGTATCCTAGTTTAGATAGTGTATTTTAGATCCATTTGTAAAGCTTAGTATAGTTGATATGCTCAAGTGCACAACACACACGTTTTCATGTTTTGGATTTGGTTTTCATGAATAGTTTATCAAAACAAGTTTAATTGATATATGTATAGTTGTTTCACTCTATACATGCATGCTTAACTTTTATCAAACTTGATTTTGAGCTTAACATCTCTTTGATAAAAATACAAGTTTTGTTTTTGATAAAATTTGCAAGACTCGAAAATGAATTGATATGATTGATATATGTCTTGAAATTTTTATCACAAGTTTATATTTCAATACAAAATGTTAAAACAAGTTTTATGGGATTTTCAGAAAAGATAAAAGATTTTTATAAAATAATTTTCCCAGTTTTTCTGACCTAGTTTCTGTTCCAGGCTTCTATTAGTCGACTAAGTCAACTGACCTAGTCGACTAGGCAGAGGTCGGTCGACCGGGTCGGTGGACCGACGTGCACAAAACTGTGCACGTTTGGAGCCTTTGGGACGGTCGACCCGGACGGTCGACCGGGTCTGAGAGCTCTGCTCTCTGTTTGTTTGGGTCGACCGGGAGGTCGACCGCTGCAGAGAGTTCTGCTCTCTGTTTGTTTCGGTCGACCGGGCCGGTCGACCGCAGTTGCCTAACGGTCATATTTCTGACCATTGGCGGTCGACCGGGCCGGTCGACCGTTGCCTGTCAGAGCTGCCAGCTCAGCTCTAACGGCTAGTTTGTATTGGGCCTATATAAACCCCATCTCTTTGGGTTTTTGGCCAAGGTTTTCAAGAAGAAAATTTTCAGTGTTTCTCTAGTGTTTAAACAAGTTTTCAAAATAGTTTTTGTGCTAAAAAGATTTCATCTTTATTGTTTTTTGGTTTTTGGAAAATCAAAGAAAACTAGGGTTTTGGGATATTGATTTGATCTTTTATTTCTATCATATACAAGAGATTTCCCAAGTAGTTTTTCTTTGTTGCTTGTTTCCAAAAACACCTAGTTTTCACACTCGAGCTATCACCTATCCTAATCTATTTAGGATCTTGTTTTTGTGAAAAAGAAAAGAGAAAAGAAAGAGAGATTGAGTTTGTGGTTTTTGGAACCACTTGTTGTAAACACCCTTATTCTTGTTGTATCCCTCTTAGGTAGAGGTGATCGGGTGATGGTTTGCTCCCTCTAGTGAGAGGTGGAGTTTGGTTGTAAACCCTCTTCGGTAGAGGTGTTGGTTGTTGTGGTTGTTTGGCTAAGGGCCTACCCCTCTTGTGTGAGGAGGTGTTTGTTTGAGAGAGGAGTTAGGTACTCCATTGTTGTAAAAATCCTTCTCGGTGAAGGTTCCCTCGGTGGAGTCCTCGGTGGACGGTATAGTGGATTGGAAATCCTACACGGTGGTGTAGGCGGGGATGTAGAGCAAGGGTGCTCGAACCTCGAAACATGTCATTGTGTTTGCGTTTGATCCACTTATCTGTAAACTCTCTCTCTTTACATTTGTGCAAATCATCATACTTCATTCATATCATATTTGCTTGTGTTGTGCCTTGCATAATTCACATTGTTATATCTTGTATATGCTTGGTTGTTTGTGTGTGCCTCACTTGTACCTAATCAACAAGAGCTTCACATAGCACCTCAACCCATTCAAGGGGAATCAAGAGGAGTTAGTCCAGAGCCCTTCAGGGGGAATTCGGCTACACTTGTTGATTGTACTAAGTGTGTTGCAATATTTGCATTAGCTTTCGCATTTAGCGCACTTAGTTTTGCATTTAGTTTAAGATTAGCACTAACACCTATTCACCCCCCTCTAGGTGTTCCCCTTTTCAATTGGCATCAGAGCCAGGTGCTCTGATTTTGGGTCTAACAACCTAGAGTTAAAGATCCTCATTTTAGGCTAATCTTGTTTGCATTTGTTTGTTTGCACACATATAGTTTACCATGGCTTTCATGACCCCTCCTATGTATGACCCTTCCAACATTCATGTTTGGAAGATTAGGATGACCGTTTATTTGCAAACCCTAGGTCATCAAGTTTATCTTGCTATTACCAAGGAATCCTTCCTTAGTGATCGCAATCATATAGGGGCCAATGCACAAGCCCTAGAGGCCATTAGAAGCACATTATCTAAAGATTATCTTTTGCGTGTTTCTAACATTGATTCCGCTTTTGTAGTGTGGAATTTGTTGACAACAACCACCACCTCCAAGCTTCAAGTACAAATCCAAGAAGAGGAAGAATCTAGTGGAGAATCCGAACCACAATAATGCTATATGGTCCAAGGGAATGACTCCCTTGAGGTACACTCGGAAACTCAACTAGATAGTAATGATTGTGCTAGTTCTTCAAATGATCATATTGATGCCCATGCTTTGAATGAAGAACTTTCTATTGTTTGTGAAAAATTAATAGAAAAGTATAAGATTTTGAAAAAGAAAAGTCTAGAAATTGAAAAAGAAAATAAGAGTTTACATTCTAGACTTGATGTTGTTTTGCAAGAGAAAGAGGAGATTGCTAATGAGAGGGATTCATTAAAATCTCAACTTGATCTTGCACTTAAAGAAAATAACTTTTTGAAGTCTAAAAATGATTGCCATGCTATTTTGAAGAAAAATGAAAATTTGTCTTCAAAAGTTGATTTTGTTTTAAAAGAAAATGATTCTTTGAAAATTAAGATTGCTTCAATTTCTAACGATTTAGAAATGTGTTTAAAGAAAAATGTTGTTTTACAAAATAAGATTGATGCTCATGTTTGCCATGCTAGGGTAGTATCACACACTCCACCTATTGCATGCCACACTTCTTCTTCTAAGATTAATGATGATATTTTCTTGCTTAAGAAGAAGGTTGATTGTTTGGGCTCCACTATGAGCCAATGTGCCATGAACCACTCACGCTTGGAAACCTTGGTTCGAAAGAAACAAGTTCCATCTTTTATGCATGCACACCCTCCACGGCATACACATGCTCCACACGGACACTATCAACACATGTATGCTCATGTGTACACGTGTACACATTGTGGCCGAAAAGGCCATCTTGCTAAATTTTGTTATGATAGATTAAATGTTTCAAATTTAGCAAAGAAATTTGTTTGGGTTAGGGAAGGGACTAACCCCCATGGACCCAACAAGATGTGGGTACCAAAGACCACCCCTCCTATTATTTTTGATGTAGGTGTGGGCTCTCAGATGACGTGAAAGTGATGATACCTTGGAGTGGATGCGTTCCGGACTTAAAGGAAATCAATTGGATGCATCACTTTCAAGGGAAGATTTGGTGGAGATGACCACCATGTTTTGGAGACAAGGAGAGTTGCCTTCTAGGTTTTGGTAACAATTCTTAACTCCTTATTATTCTTTACATGCTTTCATATTAATGTTTTATAGCATGTTTTCATTGTCTATGGATTAGTATGTAAATGCCATGATTATTAGATCCTTGACATACATATATAGTATTTGAGACACACATGCTTGTATGAACCCATTCTTAGTGTTCTCACTTTTGTTTAAACTATAATGTACATCATGAATATAATGCATGTGAATTTACATAGTAATCATGTTTTAGTTTTATCATGATGACTTCTTGATTAGTACTCAATATTGCATATTTTACATCATAATTCCCATGCATAATACGAATAAATAAGTGATTTTTACTCCTCTTCTCTACTTATTTGCAGGTACACAATTAATGGAGAGATATTCAAATAATCACTTAATTACCACTAATTAAGGTGATTAATTAAAAGATTAAAGATAAAGCCAAATCAAATCCAGATCTAGAGAGATCCGCGCAACAAACTGAGAATCCAAATGGTCCACGTGGATAACCACTTCCCAACTGACCTGTACCAGAAAGATCTGGACCAACGGCCCAGATCTTGCCGCGGGAACGCAAGTGGGCGCGGCAATCTAGGGCCGTTGGATCCCCGGATTTTGTGGCAACAACCTACTCTCCAGAAGCTTCTCCAATCTGCTATAAATACTGCATCATCACCTGCGAGCTGGGACTGATCAGAGAAGAGAGAGAGAGATTAGTGTAAACTTGTATTTTGATAGTTTTTGTTTAGGGTTTTTTAGCTCTCTATGATCTTCTTCCTCCCTAGATTTCATTGTAAAAGAGAGTGATTGTGAGAGAGAGAGCTTGTGTAATCAAGAGTGACACTTGAAGCAACAAGGATTGATCCATTCTCCATCCTCTACTTGAGCTTGATTCTAGTTTGTTTTCTTCACTTGCTTTTATTTTGCTTTGTTACTTGCTTTAATTTCTAGCAATTAAATCATGCTTTGTTTTGCTTTTGTAATGGCTTGTTGTAGCTAATTTCTTGTTCCATGTACTAGCTAACTACTACCTTGCTAACTTCTAGCTCATGTGTGATTGCTTTACTTCATCTTGCAATTTGTATGGTCTTCTCTTCTCCGATGGGTTTCTTTTCATTTCTTGGCAAGATTTTGTTGTAATTCTCCATATGATTCATGTGTGCCTCACTTGGAGCCTAGTCTTCGAACTAGTGCCTTGATGGAACATGGAGATGGAAGCACCAATATGCTATTTGATGTATAACTTCACTACTTCCATTAGTGAATGTCGTATGTTTTTTCATTTGCATCACTTGAGTGTAGCTCTTTTGATTCCATTAGTGAAAGTCCATTTGTAGGCCGATGACCATCTATGGAGGCTACAAGACAAGTCCAAGAATGAATCCCCATCATCCAAGTGGGAAAGTAATTAGACCACAAGCAAGACAAATACATGCCGATGAATCAACATGAGGCACGCATCACTATCACGGAGTTTAGTTAGTTTAGCAAGGTAGTTAAGGTTAGCTAGTCATGGATTTCTTTCATTCAAAGTTTTCTTGATTTTACTTTCTTTTTAGTTGTTAGTTCAAATCCATCTCAATCTTGATTTCTCCCGATTTCCACCATGAACATAGCCACCAATTCTTTGATTTGTTTTTCTTTTGATTCTTTATTCTTTTGAAACATAGAAGAATTCTCGTTTCCTCTTCTCACTAGTATCGTGAAAGCTTCTATCGCTAGCTCTCCCTGAGATCCGACTCGGTATAGCCCTAGGCTATAGCGGAGATAAGAAAGGGTACATTGAACATCTTACATACATTTGTGGAGTAAACAAGCACCGAGGTTGATTCTAAACCTTTCTCTTTTACATAATACTTGTGCTATACTTCACACTGCACCTTTTCCATCTTATCAATTTTTGGCGCCGTTGCCGGGGAGAGCGACGGTATTTTTAAAAGTGAGAAATTAAACGATATATCTTCTCTGTTGCAGGTACAGGTTGAAGATTCAGAAATATTTGCACAGCAGAATCATATAAGTGGACCTGGGCCTCTGCTCAAGAAAGCAGAGCCCAGGATCCCTCTATTGTGCCGCGGATCCACAAGAATTGCCGTGGGAACGCGGCACTTTAGAGTTCACTACTTACAAAATTTTTGCAGGGGCTTCTGCTCTGCAAGATACTGCTGCCTATATACTTCATTTCCTGTATACTTTACTGTATTCCTGTTAATTAATTCAACAGTAAGAAATTGGTTGATAATTGCTAAAAAATTGTTAGACATCTTGCATTATAGGCACGTGTCTTTCAATTACTTTAAATTTACTGTTGAAGAGTGCGTGGGACAAGGTACGTGATTCATTGCATATAGACTAAGACTCACTCTTTGTTTGATTTTTCTTACTTGGAGTGAACCTTGTTTGTTTCTATATCGTACACTTGCACAATTAATTCTAAGGGCAATTCCTGTAAATAACATAAGGTGGGGGAGGTCATTACCCTTTCCTTAGCCCGGAAATCATTTTCCCCACGTACTCACAATCCTAAGCTTGTAAATAAAATTTGATAGACGTCGGCCCTAGGGACATCCGGACTCACTTAGGAGATTATCCTAAGGGGGAAAAGTGTTGGAAATTGACTTCTGTAAAATCGGTGTCTAGGAAAGGGGTTGAGGGCCGAAAGCCCGAAGGTTGTTGGTTACTTAATTAAGGAACGTCTTCGGACGGAAAACCTCCCAACGACTTTACCCTTCCCTGGCTGATTTGCTTATAGTCAGTGTCTACACCAAACCTCCTGTGGACAGTCTATTTAGGAGTCACCTAGGACCAGAAACCCTAGACAAGCTTGGATTGATTTTTTCTTTTGTTGTTTGTTATTTTTCTTTTTCGCTGGTGTGATCGGTGCACGTTGTTTGTGATTGTATATACGATAGTGGTTTTGTGATCCTAATTCTACACTTGCACATACACAACCACTTCACATCATGACCAACAACGTCTCACTTCAGGATCGATTTTATCCGATTCGCACCTCCATTCCTTCATGCATTCTTCTCCCCGAGCCTAATGTAAATCATTTTGAGCTGAAACCACAATTCATTAGTACACTTCCCCGATTCCATGGTCTTGAGTCTGAGGACGCGTACCTCTTTATTCGTGAGTTTGAAGAGGTATGCCAAATGATGAGAATATCCCAACTTTCTGAGGATGCTGTTAGGTTACGGTTCATACCGTTTGCACTTAAGGATTTAGCTAAGAAATGGCTTTATAGTCTTCCTGTCAGTTCCATATCTTCATGGGATGATTTTGTTAAGGTCTTTCTTAGGAAATTCTATTCTATCCACAAAACAGCCCTCATGAGAAAAAACATAATGCAATTCAAGCAAGAACAAAATGAACCTTTCTGGAAATATCTTGAGCGTTTCAAAGACCTCTTAGCCCTATGTCCCCATCACGGCATAGAGAAATGGCGGTTATGCCAGATTATCTATGATGGATTAGATTACCAAACGAAAACACTTTTAGAATCCATGTGCCAAGGGGAATTTCTGAAGAAAGATGAACATCAGGGGTGGGATCTCTTTGAAACCCTAGCTGAGAAAACCATTCAGTGGGAGTCATGCCCTGATAAACCGACTCCCACCACTTCCAGAACTGGTACACAATCCAAAGAATCCTCTCTAGCTTCAGAAACCAAGATCACACAATTAATGAAGAGGATAGAGTTGCTTGAGTCAATAGGGAATTCTGTGGTCAACCAGGTCAACCCATTGCCTTTGATTAGACCAGGTTGCACCAAATGTCAAGACCTTAGCCATGTTGTTGAGGAGTGTCCATTGTATCAGCCCCCATTTCAGGAGAACATGAATGCAGCATTTACCAGACCCCCATACTCCAATACTTACAATTCAGGATGGCAGAACCATCCAAATTTTTCATGGAGTCAGTCTGGTACTGAGCATCATATGCCACCACTTCCACATCTGTACAATGCTCAGTTTCATCCATCCAGTTTCGATCAAAATTCACTGTATGTTCATCCATCTCAAAGTCCACCACAGTCATATCAGTCATATCAGGACACACCACCATATTATCAGAATCCTCCACCATATTACCAATCACAGTTCCAATCTCCATATTCTCAACATCCACCCCAAAATAATTCTGAAATATCTGAGTTGAAACAAATGATAGAAACCTTAACAAAGAACCAGCAACAGGAGTTGAATGAAATGAAGGTCCAGATCAAGCAATTGGCTGAGAATCAAAAAGGATTGTTCTTAAGCCAGCCATTGCTAAATCCCAAAGTTGAAAATTCAGGACCCAGTCACTGTCATGCCATTCATACCCTGAGATCTGGTAAACAAGTTGACAATAAGGTTTCTAGTCCACAATCTCATCCAGTACCAAAGCCAACACCTCATGTCCCAATGCAACCAACTTTTGACAAACCATCCTCTAGTGCAGAGCCATCCACATCCAAAGCCAAGGGGAAAGAAAAGGTAGATGAGCAACCTTATAAGCCTAGAGTACCATATCCAAATAGGCTTCTAAATAATAAGTCAAATGCTCACATGGAGAAAATAAAAGAAACATTCAAAAGGTCCAAGTCAATGTCCCTCTTCTTGATGCCATTCAACAAGTGCCATCATATGCCAAATTTTTGAAGGAAATGTGCACCAAGAAGAGGAAGACCCAAGTCCCTAAAAAAGTCTTCCTTGCATCATCCATTAATGAGTTGCTCACTGGTCCAATTCCTGTTAAATACAAAGACCCAGGGAGCCCCACCATTTCATGCATCATAGGACAGACTACCATCAATAGGGCACTTCTTGATTTGGGGGCCAGTATCAATCTCCTGCCTTTCTCTGTGTACCAACAATTGGGGTTAGGTGATCTCCACCCGACCCAAATGACCATTCAATTGGCTGACCGCTCTGTTACTAAACCCAAGGGGGTAATTCAAGATGTCCTGGTCAAAGTTGGAGAATTCTTTTATCCAGTTGACTTTGTTGTCCTTGAAACAAAACCAGTGTCAAATTCCAATCAAAGGGCACAAATTCCTGTCATTCTGGGTCGACCATTCCTGGCTACTGCAAATGCAATCATTAATTGCCGGAATGGATCAATGAGGTTGACTTTTGGTAACATGACACATGAACACAATGTCTTCCACACACAGCCTCACAAAACAAAAGATCAAACATTTGAGGTTAATTTCATTAGTAACAATTGTGAGGAGGAAGGTGAAGATCCAAAAGATGAGTCACAATCTTGTGATTCTCTTATCCGAGTACCCTTTCAAAAGGGGAAAGTTGATTTGGATACTTTCACTTTCAATGAGCCAACTGAGACTGTATTTGAACCTCCAATTGATATATCATTTGAAGACTTGTTTGCTGATGAGATTATGTGTTTAGATGAGTCAACTCGGGGTAAGTTAGCTAATTGTCCACTTCCGGATGTTGACTTAAGCTTTGAAGAATTATATAGAGAGGAGTTAAAATTTCTAAACACTGGAAGTGATGAGATTCTGAGTGAGAGTGGTGATAAGGACTTTGTGTGTGAACGATGTGGTGGAAAGAGTATGAATGAAAATAACAACAAATTGAAACTGGAATCACCTAGGGTAAGAACAATTCAGACCGTTTCCCAATGGAGTTCAAGAAAGAGAACACATTGGAACGATGGGAAACGGGCCAGAGGGAAGCGACCAAAAACCCAGGTGAGAGTTACATTTGTATATTCCTTGTAAATAATTTTTCCTACCTCTTACCTGTTTCATGCATACATTTACCATTATGCATTGAGGACAATGCATGAAATAAGTGTGGGGGAGGGTTTACTAACATAGGATCATAGGATTTTCAATTTTTTAGGATTTTCATTTTCTTTGTAGGTTTTTATTTTCTTTTAGATTTTACCTTTCTTTATAGATTTTCTATTTTCTTTTAGATTCTTCTTTTAATAAAAAAAAATAAAAAAAATATAAAAATAAAAACTTTTTGAAATAAGAAGATAAAGTTTTGATCTATTTTTAAGAAAATTTAGATGTATCTTAGAAATTAAGAAAGCCTTAATTATGACATCTTAAACTTAGTTGAAATAATAGATCTTGTTTGAAAATTATAGGCTAAGTAAGTAAAATTGAGGAGATATTTTTATCTTGAATTTTTTGCCTTAGATAATATGCACTTCACACTTACACATTTCTTGGGATGGAAACAAAGACCAAAAATGCCATATATATATATATAAAAAAAAAAAAAGAGAAAAAGAAAAAAGAAAAAAAATATATATATAAATAAAAGATCACTTATTAAGCTGGGAAATTGTGCCTCAAGAAGCATGATGACTCACGCCTAACAGTGATCTCACCTATTAAGCTGGGTAATTGTGCCTCAAGAAGCATGATCATTCACGCCTAACGGTGATTAAGAATAATCCCTGTTAGTTTTGTGGCCTTTTTCACTCGAGTCCTTAAACCCGAGGGATGTTTCCTCATCTGGTGCCCTAAGACCATCTGGTCTGGGAGTCATCGGTTATAGGCTCGCTACATGGGTGAATTAGAAAGCCTAATAAAACTAAGGGAAGAAAAAGATAAAAAGAATATATATAAATAAATGGCTTGATGGTTGGAGTTGAAATCCCAGAAATCTTCACTTACACGGTGTGCATATTATCTAGGTTTTATGAAAGATAAGATATTCAATCCAATTTTGAATTCTTACCTTAATTAAAGACAAGATCTTGCATGGATACTAAGTTTAAGGAAGAATGATTATAGGTGGACTTATGACCTAGGATCACTTATATTTTCGCAAAAATAGTTCGTAAACATGTCTCTTATTCAAAATGCGTTTTCAAAATACTAACATTTGTCTTCTTTCTTTATGGATTTTGTGGGTGTAATCCGCTGAAAACCCTCAGGAGACAACACTCCTCCTCTAGGGTAACCTAGAGGTTTAACGGCTTGTTGCACATGCTCAGTGCAATCGCGTCACCTGCGAAAGTGGTGCAATAAAGTGTTAGCTTAGATTTTCTTTTTCTTTGTTTTGCTCGGGACGAGCAAACGAATAAGTGTGGGGGTGTGATTAGTACTCAATATTGCATATTTTACATCATAATTCACATGCATAATACGAATAAATAAGTGATTTTTACTCCTCTTCTCTACTTATTTGCAGGTACACAATTAATGGAGAGATATTCAAATAATCACTTAATTACCACTAATTAAGGTGATTAATTAAAAGATTAAAGATAAAGCCAAATCAAATCCAGATCTAGAGAGATCCGCGCAACAAACTGAGAATCCAAGTGGTCCACGTGGATAACCACTTCCCAACTGACCTGTACCAGAAAGATCTGGACCAACGGCCCAGATCTTGCCGCGGGAACGCAAGTGGGCGCGGCAATCTAGGGCCGTTGGATCCCCGGATTTTGTGGCAACAACCTACTCTCCAGAAGCTTCTCCAATCTGCTATAAATACTGCATCATCACCTGCGAGCTGGGACTGATCAGAGAAGAGAGAGAGAGATTAGTGTAAACTTGTATTTTGATAGTTTTTGTTTAGGGTTTTTTAGCTCTCTATGATCTTCTTCCTCCCTAGATTTCATTGTAAAAGAGAGTGATTGTGAGAGAGAGAGCTTGTGTAATCAAGAGTGACACTTGAAGCAACAAGGATTGATCCATTCTCCATCCTCTACTTGAGCTTGATTCTAGTTTGTTTTCTTCACTTGCTTTTATTTTGCTTTGTTACTTGCTTTAATTTCTAGCAATTAAATCATGCTTTGTTTTGCTTTTGTAATGGCTTGTTGTAGCTAATTTCTTGTTCCATGTACTAGCTAACTACTACCTTGCTAACTTCTAGCTCATGTGTGATTGCTTTACTTCATCTTGCAATTTGTATGGTCTTCTCTTCTCCGATGGGTTTCTTTTCATTTCTTGGCAAGATTTTGTTGTAATTCTCCATATGATTCATGTGTGCCTCACTTGGAGCCTAGTCTTCGAACTAGTGCCTTGATGGAACATGGAGATGGAAGCACCAATATGCTATTTGATGTATAACTTCACTACTTCCATTAGTGAATGTCGTATGTTTTTTCATTTGCATCACTTGAGTGTAGCTCTTTTGATTCCATTAGTGAAAGTCCATTTGTAGGCCGATGACCATCTATGGAGGCTACAAGACAAGTCCAAGAATGAATCCCCATCATCCAAGTGGGAAAGTAATTAGACCACAAGCAAGACAAATACATGCCGATGAATCAACATGAGGCACGCATCACTATCACGGAGTTTAGTTAGTTTAGCAAGGTAGTTAAGGTTAGCTAGTCATGGATTTCTTTCATTCAAAGTTTTCTTGATTTTACTTTCTTTTTAGTTGTTAGTTCAAATCCATCTCAATCTTGATTTCTCCCGATTTCCACCATGAACATAGCCACCAATTCTTTGATTTGTTTTTCTTTTGATTCTTTATTCTTTTGAAACATAGAAGAATTCTCGTTTCCTCTTCTCACTAGTATCGTGAAAGCTTCTATCGTTAGCTCTCCCTGAGATCCGACTCGGTATAGCCCTAGGCTATAGCGGAGATAAGAAAGGGTACATTGAACATCTTACATACATTTGTGGAGTAAACAAGCACCGAGGTTGATTCTAAACCTTTCTCTTTTACATAATACTTGTGCTATACTTCACACTGCACCTTTTCCATCTTATCACTTCTATATTGTGTTTTGATGCTTCTTTTTAAGATTACTTGTTTAGATGTGAGTTTTCATTAAGACTAGGATTTATACTTGTACATATAGTGGGCCACAAATAAATTTATATATGTTTGGGCTTGAATGCTTATTTGAACCCATTAGATGTGCTAGTATAGTCTAGTTTTGATGATTCATACATTTTAAACTTGTATTCCCATTTTGGATTTGTTTTATGAGTTTTTCACTTCATGTATATGTTTGTATTGCCAAACTTTAAGATATACATGTATACCCCTTGAGTCATTTGCCTTTCATGCAAATCTATATATAAGGACTCAATTGTGTTTAGGGATATGTATGTATACTTATTGTGTTGACAATTCATACATATACCATGAAATGAAATTTGTTTTGATGAAGATTTAGATTTTCTTGATTTTGTGTTTTGTTTAACTTCATGTATATGTCTATCTTGTCCAAACTATTAGATATACATGTTTATCCTTTTGAGCCACGTGCCTTCATGCATATACACTTTGTGGACTCGTTGTGTTTTGGATATGTATGTATACTTTAGTTTGTATTAGACATACATATGCCATGAAGATTAAATAAGTTTTGATGATTTTCGTGTTTTCATGATTAAGGAATAATTGAGCTTAATGAAAAATTTTCATGATTATGATATTCACACTTTATTTGTACACTCACTTTTATTGCTTGCTCATGTTTTGTTTTCATGAGTTATATTTATGCTTAATTGACTTGAGTGTTTGATATCATGTGGATTTCATGTTTCATGAAAAACAATTTTGTTTTATTCCTTACTTGAAGGATTTCGCACTAGTTAACAAGTTTTTCATTTTGACTAGTTCGTATTCTTCAATTTGGTAGTGATTTTCAAACAAAACTACATTTTCAAATCTATTTTTGAAAACCCCTACCATCTATGGGCGGATGGATGGGAGATCATGGTCTTGTATGCTTTAAAATGAAAATCATTTAAAACTTAAACCTTGATTGGGAGGTATTGTAATATGATGTATACACTTGAACTTATTACTATGTCAATTGGTATCATTGAACTCTTTCAATTGGTATCATTTTGATCCTTTTGTATACTCATATGTTTATTGTGTATGTATATTTTCAATTGGTATCATCTATTGGTGATTGGTACACATTCTATTTCATACACTTTTATTTGTGCTTAAGATATAAATTTTTCACAAAATCTTGTTTATGCTAGTGCTTGAGCTTCAATTTTGTTTCAATTGATTATTTTTAAATTGGTATCAAGCCCATGCATCTTTTTAGTTGGTATTTCATAAGGGGGAGAAAATTTAATTTTGACTTTCAATTGGTGATTCTTCAATTGGTATTTGTTTCCCACTCCCTTACTTTATGATTGAAAATTTCATATTGGTATCATATGTTTAATATGAAAATTATTTACAATTGGTATCAAAATTTTGTTTAGACATTCAAAATTTATTATGTTTAATTTCAATTGATATCAAGATGTTTCATGTGTTTTTGCTTAAAATTGGTATCTAAAAATTTTGTTTTTAAGAAAAATACAAAAGTTTTGATTTGTATTGACTATATGCATATAGATTCATGATGAGTGTATCTTGTATTGAAGAGCTTAACATCTCTTCGTTATGTGGTACACGTGTGTAGGGGGAGCTTCACATCTCCTCTTATGCATTACATAGTGTGTGTTATGTGAATTAGGGCTTAACATCCCTCTTTCATGTAATGCATATGTGTAGGGAAGCTAAATTAGCATCTTCCTCTTCATGAATGTATATAGCATATAACATCTATTGATCTTTGTTTATTTTCAATTGATATCAAGATGCTTCATTGACATATTTATCTATTGATATCATGAT
This sequence comes from Agave tequilana, assembly GCA_038442645.1. NCBI lineage: Eukaryota > Viridiplantae > Streptophyta > Magnoliopsida > Asparagales > Asparagaceae > Agave > Agave tequilana. The sequence goes on from JAVJIF010020577.1 coordinate 37,194, forward strand.
GTTTATAGTATCCCCTTCTTGATCTTTTTGTTTGACAAAAAGGGGGAGAAAAATTTGTTTGATTTGATTTTACTTTGAACCCTTTGTTGATGATTGACAAAAAGGGGGAGAAGTATTTGAGTTTATATGCATGTTTTCATTGCTTAAGGGGGAGAAGTATTTGTCTTCCTTGTTATTTATGCATATATGTTTTTGTATTGCAAATAGGAGAAAAAGATTTTGATTTATGCTTGTTGCATGTTTTATCTCCATACTTGCATACATATTCATGTGCTTCATTTCCATATCTTATTATTTATGTCTATGCATGAGTTAAGGGGGAGCTTCTTTGAAGCTTAACTTTAATCCATGCATATATAACTCCATGAGTTTTGTCATCATCAAAAAGGGGGAGATTGTTGGCCCAAAGGCCTTCCACTCTAGTTTTGATGATGATTAACTCATGTAGTTATGTTTACTAATAATCTTGTGTTGTTTAAGTTTCAGATCATTAACCAAGATATTAGTTGGTGATTAGCTTCAACAAGGTGTTTAGAAGCTTTTCATGATGATTCCAGGGCCAAAGCTTCAAGATCATACATTGCCTAGCCCATGGATGGAGTTTTGGAGCAAGTCTACTTGAAGATGAAGATCATCAAGAAGACTTAGGTATCCTAGTTTAGATAGTGTATTTTAGATCCATTTGTAAAGCTTAGTATAGTTGATATGCTCAAGTGCACAACACACACGTTTTCATGTTTTGGATTTGGTTTTCATGAATAGTTTATCAAAACAAGTTTAATTGATATATGTATAGTTGTTTCACTCTATACATGCATGCTTAACTTTTATCAAACTTGATTTTGAGCTTAACATCTCTTTGATAAAAATACAAGTTTTGTTTTTGATAAAATTTGCAAGACTCGAAAATGAATTGATATGATTGATATATGTCTTGAAATTTTTATCACAAGTTTATATGTCAATACAAAATGTTAAAACAAGTTTTATGGGATTTTCAGAAAAGATAAAAGATTTTTATAAAATAATTTTCCCAGTTTTTCTGACCTAGTTTCTGTTCCAGGCTTCTATTAGTCGACTAAGTCAACTGACCTAGTCGACTAGGCAGAGGTCGGTCGACCGGGTCGGTGGACTGACGTGCACAAAACTGTGCACGTTTGGAGCCTTTGGGACGGTCGACCCGGTCTGAGAGCTCTGCTCTCTGTTTGTTTGGGTCGACCGGGAGGTCGACCGCTGCAGAGAGTTCTGCTCTCTGTTTGTTTCGGTCGACCGGGCCGGTCGACCGCAGTTGCCTAACGGTCATATTTCTGACCATTGGCGGTCGACCGGGCCGGTCGACCGTTGCCTGTCAGAGCTGCCAGCTCAGCTCTAACGGCTAGTTTTGTATTGGGCCTATATAAACCCCATCTCTTTGGGTTTTTGGCCAAGGTTTTCAAGAAGAAAAATTTCAGTGTTTCTCTAGTGTTTAAACAAGTTTTCAAAATAGTTTTTGTGCTAAAAAGATTTCATCTTTATTGTTTTTGGGTTTTTGAAAAATCAAAGAAAACTAGGGTTTTGGGATATTGATTTGATCTTTTATTTCTATCATATACAAGAGATTTCCCAAGTAGTTTTTCTTTGTTGCTTGTTTCCAAAAACACCTAGTTTCCACACTCGAGCTATCACCTATCCTAATCTATTTAGGATCTTGTTTTTGTGGAAAAGAAAAGAGAAAAGAAAGAGAGATTGAGTTTGTGGTTTTTGGAACCACTTGTTGTAAACACCCTTATTCTTGTTGTATCCCTCTTAGGTAGAGGTGATCGGGTGATTGGTTTGCTCCCTCTAGTGAGAGGTGGAGTTTGGTTGTAAACCCTCTTCGGTAGAGGTGTTGGTTGTTGTGGTTGTTTGGCTAAGGGCCTACCCCTCTTGTGTGAGGAGGTGTTTGTTTGAGAGAGGAGTTAGGTACTCCATTGTTGTAAAAATCCTTCTCGGTGAAGGTTCCCTCGGTGGGAGTCCTCGGTGGACGGTATAGTGAATTGGAAATCCTACACGGTGGTGTAGGCGGGGATGTAGAGCAAGGGTGCTCGAACCTCGAAACATGTCATTGTGTTTGCGTTTGATCCACTTATCTCTAAACTCTCTCTCTTTACATTTGTGCAAATCATCATACTTCATTCATATCATATTTGCTTGTGTTGTGCCTTACATAATTCACATTGCTATATCTTGTATATGCTTGGTTGTTTGTGTGTGCCTCACTTGTACCTAATCAACAAGAGCTTCACATAGCACCTCAACCCATTCAAGGGGAATCAAGAGGAGTTAGTCCAGAGCCCTTCACGGGGAATTCGGCTACACTTGTTGATTGTACTAAGTGTGTTGCAATTTTGCATTAGCTTCCGCATTTAGCGCACTTAGTTTTGCATTTAGTTTAAGATTAGCACTAACACCTATTCACCCCCCCTCTAGGTGTTCCCCTTTTCAATCTATTCTTTGCTTTTATTTTGTATCTATCCCTCTTGTGAAGAGGTGATTGTGGTTGAACTTTGGCTTTGTGCCTATCTCTCTTGTGTTGAGGTGATTTTGTTTGAGTTTTGGCTTTGTGCCTTATCCCTCTTGTGTAGAGGTGATTGTGGTTTGGCTTTGTGCCTATCCCTCTTGTGTAGAGGTGGTTGTATTTGAGAGAGGAGTGGTATACTCCAAGTATAGAGTTGTAATTCCTTGATGGAGGTCCCTTTGTGGAAGGTCCTATGTAGTCATAGTGAAAATCCTTCTGTGTGAAGGTGGAGACGTAGAACAATGGCTTGAACCTCGAAACATATCTTGTTGTTTGTGTTTGATCCACTATCTCTTAACTCTTTCTCTCTTATATCTTGCATTGCTTTATATTTCACATATCCATTTGCTAGATATAGTTTGTGTGTGTCCATACTTGTGTTGAACCAAGAGAGCTTCATATAGCACCTCAACTCTTAATCTAGAGGAATCTTGAGGAGAGTCTAGAGCCATTCATCGGGAATTCGGCTACACTCTTTGGTTACACATAGTGTGTTTCAATTGAATTTTAATTTCGCATCATTTGTCTTTAGATTAGCTAGTACACCTGTTCACCCCCTCTAGGCGTATTTCATATAGCACAATTGATTTCATGCTAAGCTTATATTCATTTCAATTGGTATCTTATTCCCTACTTTTTGAGAAAATTATTCTAATAGTTCAAATTTTTAATTGGTATCGCAAAAATGTTTAGAATTTCAAAATTAGTATCATGGGGTTTCACTTTCTATTCAATTGGTATCAAAATTATTTTGAAAATTGGTTTCTATGTTGGTTTCAAAATTGTTTCCAATTTTCAATTGGTGTTTATTGTTTTGATTTTTATGCACGTGCATCATATATTTGTTTTTGATATGTTCTACCTATGTGCAAGGAGAGTTAACTAAATGTCTCCTCCATATGTAAATTTATGATGAGTGTACTTTATAAAGAAGAGCTTGACAACTCTTCTCTATGTCATACACATGTACAGGGGGAGCTTAATATATTTATCTATACATTTTATATTACGCATATATAAGTTAGGGTTTAGTCATTTCTTCTCCATGTAATACATGTATGCAGGGGAGTTAACTTAACGTCTCTCCTCTTCATAAATTTATATCGCACACATATTTATCGCATTTTTTTATCCTTTTGTTAATGAATTGACAAAAAGAAAGAGAGAAATTTAGAGTTTAAATACACGTGTGACTATATATTTTTGCATAAATATGTTTTATATTCATAATTTGTTTGGTATTTATGAGCTTGCTGATAGGTCACTGACATTGCATATTTATTGTCACATTTTCATACTTATTATGTCACGCCCCGCTTCCCAAAATACGCTAGGGCGGAGACGCGACACGAGTCGGCGACGCATATACGCCAGGAAAATCCCTCACGTATACGCGCTAAGCCTTAAATAACCCGAAACAAGCTATAAATCCCAACTATAATAAATCATGATTGCTACAATATCGCATATAAGCATCCACGCATGATATCATATAAATAAACACTGGAATAACAACTGAATTTGATATAACGACAAGCAGGAAATAATATAAAGGCTAAAAAGATAAGAATACCGAAATCAAATAGGGAGAAGCTCCAGCACTTCACAAAACGTACAGTCTCATCGAACACCTGCACAATAGAACCAAGCGTCCAGTAACTGGACGTGCAAATCTAGGGTCGTCAGAAAGCGACCTGGTGAGCGTGTGTGTAAAGGGGAAAGCTCGTGCATATAAACAGTATGCATAAAATAATAACAAGATAAATTGCAGTCATAAGATAACTAAATAACATGATAAGAAGACAACTGAAGGAAGGATAACCGAAAGTAAAATGTATGTACATAAAAGGCAACTATTACAACTGTAAACTAATAGCTGATGTCAAAATGTGTAACCTAGCATATGTCACTAGTCTGGTTGGTTATTATAAACCTAACTAATATAGTACTTAGTTGTGTCCCATACCACAGCCGTTTTCCTACATATCAAACAAAGTTATCGTTGTTGTAACTGCCTGCCAATGTAGTGCATGTGTTTTGAAAGAGTACCGTGCATGCCCGATACCACGGTCTAACACCCCTGGCGCTGAATCAGGACAAGCCGCAAGGCTCAAATATCTGAAGATCACAGCCCCACACGAAACGATAACTAGTGTGGCGACGTAATCCGGGCATAGCCCTGACAACTGACAACTGAATAGGTAGCCAGTACTACCTTGGTTCCCCATGGTTTGAACCCACAACTCGGTACCATAATGAGTCCTTCCAAAATACACGACATGCATCATCAGGCAATTACCCCTGTTCCCGGGTTATGCTGTCTTTTATTAATAAGCAATCAATATGAGTTATTATTAAAGAGTAACTTATATCTCCAACAACTAGTGATATCAATAATAGCTGATAATCTGACAACTGACAACTGATATCTGACAACTGAGTAGCTGACAATTAATATTTGACATCTGAAATAAGATACTGGAGATATAACCACTAACACAATAGTGTCATAAATAACTAGTAACTGATACAGATATCTACCAACTCATATAAACTCTGAACACATCATATGATCACTAACAAATAATCTCACCAACTGATAAAGTGATGACTGCTATCTGATTACTCTGAAATACAACATCACTGATATCGATTACATCACTATCACAATAGCTCAATCTCTATTAACTGAAGTAATCAATAACTAATTATGAAACACATGGTATGTCCTCGAGATCAACAGGTCAACACATGCTGAAATCATATCTAAAGAGGAAACATCCTCAAACAGCTGCAATATAGAATAGTTTACTTATAAGTCAATACCAATAACTCATCCATACCCAATTGATATAATCAGTTGATACATCCAGGAACCCTTGCTTCAATAATCCAAAACCAATATGATATCTCATAACGAAGTCAAAGGTAAGATATCCACACATCTGGTCACAATCCAACAAATCAGTCACATCTAAATACTGAACAATATCCAATGTAAATAACATAAATCCCAGTTCAACCCAAACTCCAACTAAGTCCATATTCTGATCCAAACATCAAGTAATCCAATTTCTTAGTAACGTAACATCATAAAAAGTCCATCATCAATATCCGAATGAATCATCACCTAAGTTATTACCAATAAAAGAATAACAAGTCTGGAAAGTACTCTACATGAAATATATCAATCTCATCTTAATGCAGATCAGGCTATTATAAAGAACGTAAATCTCAGATCGACTCTAACTCAAGATCAATCCAAATCACGGTCCAACTTTCCTCGCAACTAACTCTGAATCTAGAATAATAAACAACTAGAAAGAACTAACAAGAATACTAATATCCTGGTGATAAAACATCAAGTCCAAAAATGTCTAACATCAAATAACATCAGATCCATTATTTGTGGTATATCAAACCATCTCATATCGATATAGAAACGTCATATCTACTTTTCTATAATATCCAAAAGTGTTCTGGTCAGAAATAATCACCAAATAGATGAATGTCAAATCTGATAATTACTACACATAAAATCTACTATTATCCTCAAAGACAAACTATATCAACCTCAAGATTGAGCCGAATCAAGTCACAGTCTAAGGCGTATCAAAACTAGGCCTAAGCCAAAAGCAACAAACTACCAACACATGAAATGACGTTGATACAAGCTCTTACCAACTATATAAAATAAAGTAAAAATTATAGATGTCTCATGAAGTAATACAAGTAATCAAACTGGTAAAATATAACAAAAAGTTACATGAAATGATAAGAGCAACATGTAAGGCATACCGACAATGGTAAATACACAATAACGAACACTCACATGAAATGACGCAATTTCAGAACCAAATCGCCATCTGGCCTTCACTGTACGAACTGACATTGATCTACGGATCATCTCATGGACCAGTCTTCGAATAGCTTGTGTATCGGATCCACAACGGCACGAATCCGAATCGGGTCCGGATCTCCTGCAACTAGTCCGGATCTCACCAAACAAATCTGAAATGCTGTAGCACGCAACCAACACATACAAATAAATATAAATACACACTAAACACCCACACGTGCACACGTGCACATACGTGTACACCCACGTACATACATATATATATACGTATATACGAGTATACACATACATACACAGTTCCACGCACGCATGTGAACATAAATATAAAATACATACACACACTCTTATACACGTATATAAGCTTATATACATACATACATACACTTACATGAATTAAAATACATAGACATGCACATCCATCATGTAATATTCACAATAATACCTAAACACCCACATAATAAATATAGGCATGTACTTAATTATATATACATACATAATAACATTCTCATGCATTAATACATGCATACATATACATGCATGTCACAACTACACTCACGCACACAAACCATACACATTTTAATTTAACTTTCCTATTATTACAAGATTGCCCTCACACATTAATAACTTCCACATTATTACACAAATGCCCCTACACAAATGAATATAACACTAACCTCGAGCCGATTTGCGGCACATCGACGGAGGCTCCGACGGGGGCGTCCGGGGCTGCGGAGGGTGTCGTTGGATAGAGCATCCTGACGTGAAGGGCATGGGTGCGTTCACGCTCGCCTACGGTGATCCACGGCGACTCACGGAGAGTCAAAAAATGGCTCGGAGTAAGATATTTCCCGCACATATGAATATAACCCACTGCAAATAAATACACACATTCATTCTCTTGTACACAACACACACACGAATTAATGTACACACACTTACCCACACACACATATGTATGTTATTAACATCCATTATTAATGCAGAACACACAAAAATTAACACACTCATAATAATCCCATACATATATAAATAATTAAAAATGACCCATCATATGAAAAATGAGGGGGAGAAAGAGACTCACGCAGGCTTGGGGTTGTCACGGCTGTTGTTGGTGGAGCTCGGCAGCAAGGGAGGTTGGGGGCTGGTGTGCTGCTATTCGCGGTCGGGTGCAGCCACGGAGGTGTTGCCGGAGGGGGTGCCGCGGGCTGGAGGTCTCGCCATGGGGGTCTTGTAGTGGAGCACGCGGCTTGGATGAGGTGCGGCCTGTGTGCACAGGGAAGGGGCAGCTAAATGTGAAGGCCCTTGGGGATGTCGTCGGCTAGGTTGGGGTCTTGGAGATGGGAGGAGGAGACTCCGGGCTGAGGGGGTCTCAGCCATTCGCATGTATGCCATGAAAAGGGGGCTGGACAGATGGAGGTGGGGGTAGTTGGCTCGGCCTGGCCAAGGAGGAAGCGACATGCGCGGGGTTGTCGAGGGGCTGCTGCCTCTTGTGGAGGATGGTGGCGGCCATGGTGGATGTTGGCGTGCTCGGGCAGAGTTTGGCGACGAGGAGGATCTCGGGGTGGGGTGTGCTCGTGCGGTGATCATAGCCAGGTTCTGGTGGCGGCTGTGTTTTGGAGATGGAAGCTAATTTGATTAGGGTTAGGGTTTGGAAATATAAGAGAGATTATATCGGATTAACGGGTCATGGGTAGTGGGTTGATTGGGTTTGAATAACGGGTTTTGGGTTAGATCCAAATAGGTAAATGGGTATTGGGTATGGAAATGGATATGCTACAAGGATACAAGGGGATAAGAAATAATGTTACTACTAATAATAATATCAAATAATAACACTAATAGCAACAACAACAATAATAATTAATAATAACAAAAACAATAATAATAGGAATGATAATACCACTACCACTAGTATTTGTACTAATATTAAAAATAAATAAAGAATATAATATTAACAATAATAATAATTAATGAACACAGATAATAAAAATAAAGATAACACTAAGAGTAATAACAATAAATAATAATCATAATGGAATAATAATAATAATAACTACCACTAATAATAATAATGAATAATAACCTTAATGAAATAATGGGAATAATAAATAAGTAACAATTAATAATAATAATGGTAAATATAAAAATAATAGTAATAAGTAACTAAAAATATTGATAATTAATATTGGTAATAATATTTAAAGCTAAAATACCATTTATTATCTGAAAAATAATTTCCATTTTTATAATAGTAATAATTACAAGAAGGAAAATAAAAAATTAAGCTGATTAAAAAAATAATTGGTAAATCAAAATAAATACTTTTGGAAAATAAAAATATTTTATTACTAACTAGGGATATTACATTCTGCCTACCTTATAAAAATTTCGTCCCCGAAATTTAAATAAAGCAGGGAACGGTAAAAAGAATTCAAAATCAAAGGAGAAGACAAACAAGCTTCACATCGTTTCTCTATACATCATAAATCCACCAAGCTTCCGCTGCGCTACTCTGATGTATGCTACCGGCTTCAGCAAGGAGTAACCAATCTCAAGAGACAAAGTCAAGGAATAGAATAGAGGAAGAGGAAGAGAAGCAAGATGAAAATCCAGATCACTCAAAAGAAGAGTAGAGATCAAGGATATCAAAAGATCAAAGATGAGAATTTTCAAAGGGAGGACGATCAATTTCAAATGGAATTAATATCATAATAGATAGTATATGTATATTGCAGTGTAATTATAGCTTATTCTCAAGTCACCGGTAAGAACTAGGTCTCTCTTGTGAAACAAAAGTCAAAGATCAAGATTGCAAGTCAAAAACCTGGCTCTGATACCAAGAAAATCGTGTCACGCCCCGCTTCCTAAAATACGCTAGAGCGGAGACGCGACACGAGTCGGCGACGCATATACGCCAGGAAAATCCCTCACGTATACGCGCTAAGCCTTAAATAACCCGAAACAAGCTATAAATCCCAATTGTAATAAATATGATTACTGCAATATCACATATAAGCATCCACGCATGATATCATATAAATAAAAACTGGAATAACAACTGAATTTGATATAACGAGAATTAGGAAATAATATAAAGGCTAGAAAGATAAGAATACCGGAATCAAATAGGGAGAAGCTCCAGCTCTTCACGAAACGTACAGTCTCATCGAACACCTGCACAATAGAAACAAGCGTCCAATATCTGGACGTGCAAATCCAGGGTCGTCAGAAAGTGACCTGGTGAGTGTGTGTGTAAAGGGGAAAGCTAGTGCATATAAACAATGTGCATAAAATAGTAACAAGATAAACTGCAGTCATAAGATAACTAAATAACATGATAAGAAGACAACTGAAGGATAACCGAAAATAAAATGTATGTACATAAAAGGCAACTATTACAACTGTAAACTAATAGCTGATGTCAAAATGTGTAACCTAGCATATGTCACTAGTCTGGTTGGTTATTATTAACCTAACTAATGCAGTATTTAACTGTGTCCCATACCACAGCCGTTTTCCCACATATCAAATAAAGTTATCGTTATTGTAACTGCCTGCCAATGTAGTGCATGTGTTTTGGAAGAGTACCGTGTATGCCCGGTACCACGGTCTAACACCCCTAGCGCTGAACCAGGATAAGCCGCAAGGCTCTAATATCTGAAGACCACAGCCCCACACGAAACGACAACTAGCGTGGCGCCGTAATCCGGGCATAGCCCTGACAACTGACAACTGAATAGGTAGTCAGTACTACCTTGGTTCCCCATGGTTGGAACTCACAACTCGGTACCATAATAAGTCCTCCCAAAATACACCACATGCATCATCAGGAAATTACCCCTGTTCCCAGGTTATGGTGTCTATTATTAATAAGCAATCAATATGAGTTATTATTAAAGAGTAACTTATATCTCCAACAACTAGTGATGTCAATAATAGTTGATAATCTGACAACTGACAACTGACAACTGATATCTGACAACTGAGTAGCTGACAACTAATATTTGACATCTAAAATAAGATGTTGGAGATATAGCCACTAGCACAATAGTGTCATAAATAACTAGTAACTGATACAGATATCTACCAACTCATATAAACTCTGAACACATCATATGATCACTAACAAATAATCTCACCAACTGATAAAGTGATGACTGCTATCTGATAACTCTGAAATACAACATCACTGATATCGATTACATCACTATCAAAATAGCTCAATCTCTATTAATTGAAGTAATCAATAACTAATCATGAAACACATGGTATGTCCTCGAGATCAACAGGTCAACACATGCTGAAATCATATCTAAAGAGGAAACATCCTCAAACAGCTGCAATATAGAATAGTTTACTTATAAGTCAATACCAATAACTCATCCATACTCAATTGATATAATCAGTTGATACATCCAGGAACCCTTGCTTCTAATAATCCAAAACCAATATGATATCACATAACGAAGTCAAAGGTAAGATATCCACACATCTGGTCACAATCCAACAAATCAGTCACATCAAAATACTGAACAATATCCAATGTAAATAACATAAATCCCAGTTCAACCCAAACTCCAACTAAGTCCATATTCTGATCCAAACATCAAGTAATCCAATTTCTTAGTAACGTAACATCATAACAAGTCCATCATCAATATCCGAATGAATCATCACCTAAGTTATTAGCAATGAAAGAATAACAAGTCTGGAAAGTACTCTACATGAAATATATCAATCTCATCTTAATGCAGATCAGGCTATTATAAAGAACGTAAATCTCAGATCGACTCTAACTCAAGATCAATCCAAATCACGGTCGAACTTTCCTCGCAACTAACTCTGAATCCAGAATAATAAACAACTAGAAAGAACTAACAAGAATACTAAATCCTGGTGATAAAACATCAAGTCCAGAAATGTCTAACATCAAATCACATCAGATCCATTATTTGTGGTATATCTAAACCATCTCATATCGATATAGAAACGTCATATCTACTTTTCTACAATATCCAAAAGTGTTCTGGTCGGAAATAATCACCAAATAGATGAATGTCAAATCTGATAATTACTACACATAAAATCTACTATTATCCTTAAACACAAACTGTATCAACCTCAAGAACGAGCCGAATCAAGTCACAGTCTAAGGCATATCAAAACTAGGCCTAAGCCAAAAGCAACAAACTACCAACACATGAAATGACGTTGATACAAGCTCCTACCAACTATGTAAAATAAAGTAAACAATTATAGATGTCTCATGAAGTAATACAAGTAATCAAACTGATAAAATATAACAGAAAGTTACATGAAATAATAAGAGCAACATGTAAGGCATACCGACAACGGTAAATACACAATAACGAACACTCACATGAAATGACGCGGTTTCAGAACTAAATCGCCATCTGGTCTTCACTGCACGAACTGGCACTGATCTACGGATCATCTCATGGACCGGTCTTCGAATCGCTTGTGTATCGGATCCACAACGGCACGAATCCGAATCGGGTCCGGATCTCCTGCAACTGGTCCGGATCTCACCAAACAAATCCGAAATGTTGTAGCACGCAACCAACACATACAAATAAATATAAATACACGCTAAATACCCATACGTGCATACGGACACATACGTGTACACCCACGTACATACATATATATACGTATATACGAGTATACACATACATACACAGTTCCAGGCACGCATGTGTACATAAATATAAAATACATACACACACTCTTATACACGTATATAAGCTTATATACATACAGACATACACTTAAATGAATTAAAATACATAGACATGCACATCCATCATGTAATATCCACAATAATACCCAAACGCCCACATAATAAATATAGGCATGCACTTAATTAAATATACATACATAATAACATTCTCATGCATTAATACATGCATACGTATACATGCATGTCACAACTACACTCACGCACACAAACCATACACATTTTAATTTAACTTCCCTATTATTATAAGATTGCCCTCACACATTTAATAACTTCCACATTATTACACAAATGCCCTACACAAATGAATATAAAACTAACCTCGAGCCGATTTGCGGTGTACCGACGGAGGCTCCAACGGGGGCGTCCTGGGCCGTGGAGGGTGTCGTTGGATAGAGCATCTCGACGTGAAGGGCGTGGGTGCGTTCACGCTCGCCTACGGTGATCCACAGCGACTCATGGAGAGCTGAAAAATGGCTCGGAGTTAGATATTTCCCGCACATATGAATATAACCCACTGCAAATAAATACACACATTCATTCTCTTGTACACAACACACACACGAATTAATGTACACACACTTACCCACACACACATATATATGTTATTAACATCCATTATTAATGCAGAACACACAAAAATTAACACACTCATAATAATCCCATACATATATATAAATAATTAAAAATGACCCATCATATGAAAAATGAGGGGTAGAAAGAGACTCCGCAGGCTTGGGGGTTGTCATGGCTGTTGCTGGTGGAGCTCGGCAGCAAGGGAGGTTGGGGGCTGGTGCGCTGCTGTTCGCGGTCGAGTGCAGCCACGGAGGTGCTGCCGGAGGGGGTGCCGCGGGCTGGAGAAGGTTTCGCCATGGGGGTCTTGCAGTGGAGCTCGCGGCTTGGATGAGGTGCGGCCTGTGTGCACAGGGAAGGGGCAGCTAAATGTGAAGGCCATTGGGGATGCCGTCAGCTAGGTTGGGGTCTTGGAGATGGGAGGAGGAGACTCCGGGCTGAGGGGGTCTCGACCATTCGCATGTATACCATGAACAGGGGGCTGGACAGATGGAGGTGGGGGTAGTTGGCTCGACCTGGCCAAGGAGGAAGCGACATGCGCGGGGTTGTCGAGGGGCTGCTGCCTCTGGTGGAGGATGGTGGCAGCCACGGTGGATGTTGGGGTGCTCCGGCAGAGTTTGGCGACGAGGAGGATCTCGGGGTGGGGGTGTGCTCGCGCGGTGATCATAGCCAGGTTCTGGTGGCGGCTGTGTTTTGGAGATGGAAGCTAATTTGATTAGGATTAGGTTAGGAAATATAAGAGAGATTATATAGGATTAACGGGTCATGGGTAGTGGGTTGATTGGGTTTGAGTAACGGGTTTTGGGTTAGATCCAAATGGGTAAATGGGTATTGGGTATGGAAATGGATATGCTACAAGGATACAAGGGGATAAAAAATAATGCTACTACTAATAATAAAACAAATAATAATATTAAATAATAACACTAATAGCAACAACAACAATAATAATTAATAATAACAAAAACAATAATAATAGGAATGATAATACCACTACCACTAGTATTTGTACTAATATTAAAAATAAATAAAGAATATAATATTAACAATAATAATAATTAATGAACACAGACAAAAAAATAAAGATAACACTAAGAGTAATAACAATAAATAATAATCATAATGGAATAATAATAATAATAACTACCACTAATAATAATAATGAATAATAACCTTAATGAAATAATGGGAATAATAAATAAGTAACAATTAATAATAATGGTAAATATAAAAATAATAGTAATAAGTAACTAAAAATATTGATAATTAATATTGGTAAAAATATTTAAAGCTAAAATACCATTTATTATCTGAAAATAATTTCCATTTTTATAATAGTAATAATTACAAGAAGGAAAATAATAAATTAAGCTGATTAAAAAAATAATCGGTAAATCAAAATAAATACTTTAAGAAAATAAAAATATAGTATTACTAACTAGGGATATTACATATTATTTAATAAGCTCTGCTATTTAATTATCTTTTTATCTAATTATTTGCAGGGCCTTTACCAAATGAGAAGGAAGAGAAAATAAGCCCACAGAAAATAAGCCCACAGCCCGTCTAAATTCCGATTTAATTCAGAATTAATTCAAATCAAGGATCAGGAAAAATTAGGACAAGTCTGAGCAAATAAAAGAAGATAAAAACAGTTAAAAATTAGTTAAATTAGATCTTTACAAATCAAGTTGGTTAAAGCCGAAGATCAAAGGAGGTTTCATCAAATTCAGAAACCAAATCGTGAAACCAATTGGATAAACGGATGAAACATCAAACCAGGTACCTGCACCCCCAGATTTGGCCATATGGCAACAAAAAAGCCACTGAAATACTACAAATGCCACGTTTCTGTCGCATTACAGTTGAGATATGGGGAGCATTTGCTCCACCTATCTTCAGACGCTTTCCCCCATTGTGTTTTCGCTATAAATACCTGTAAATTCTGAGGTCACAGAGAATGATTCAACAGAGAGTATAGGTTAGACTATTCTATAGTTTATAACTTAGGTTTTTTAGTTTTCTTTAATGTAATTTTATTTTATTTATGTAACTTAGAGAAGGGAAGAGTTTCATGGAGGAATGAGAGTGAAGCTTATATTGAAGGTGATACCAGTGTAAGTAAGTCTTATTTTCTTCTATTATTATTTGAATTGAATCAAAGTTTTTTTTCTTCTTTAATCTTGTTTTTGTTTTCTTCCCTCTAAGTACTTGTAAATCCAAGTAATTCCTACAGCCTCGAAACTGCCTTGCCATTGCAAGTGCAATTGATGATTCATGGTGATGGACAACTGTTTCTTAGTTAGTTTAGCTTGCCCTTTAATTCATAGTGTAGATCGAGAATGGGGAAGATCCTATAGACCATGCTCTACTCGTCTTCAAAGACAAGACAAGTCATCACGACGGATTCAAGGTAAACAAGCGCTGAAAAGATAGGTAAACATTTTTTTCTTTATTCTCATTTCTAGGTTTAGAAAACGATTTCAAAAACCAACTCTCTTTAATTTACTCTTTCTATTTCTTTGTATAAATTTATTTTCCATTTTCTCAACCTTCTCAATCTATCACTTTCTTCTTAACTTAACATAGATTCTTTTTCTTTTTCTTTATAAGAACAGGAGAAGACTTCTAACCATCTTTAATGAGCTAAAAGAGAACTTACTAAAAGCTTTCATTACTATTCCCTCTTTGTGGATCATAACCCGCATAGCCACTTGCTATCGCGGTAGTATTTAGAACTTGCACTTCAACTCTTAAAATCTAAACAATCACTTTTCTTGTGTAGGTTTAAACTCAATCACTTGCATTGAATATTTATATGTTTTATGTTATGCATGAGTTAAGAGGGAGCTTTTATAAAGCTTATCTTTAATCCACGCATATATAACTTCATGAGTTTTATCATCATCAAAAAAGAAAAGATTCTTCACCCAAACCTATCACTCTAGTTTTAATGATGATTAACTCATGTAGTTATAGCACTAATGATCTTGTGTTTATTAGTTTCAGATATTTAATCAAGATCTTAGTTTGTGCTTAGATTCAAAAAAGGTTCAAAGTCAATGTTTGAAGCTATCACATGTTGATTCAAGAACTCAAGTATAAAGATCATATCGAGTACTCAAGAGGAGTTTAGCTCTACAAGAATGAAATTTGGATCAAGTCTACATAGAGAAGAAGATCTTTAAGAACACTTGAGTTTAGAATTTGTGAGTTTAGATCTTGTAAAAAGGCCACTGATTTTGCATATATATTTGTCACATTCTCATATTTAATATCAAATGAACTTTGTTATTTAGTCTTTTTTTTATTTCATAATGAGTAGGACACAGCAAATCCAGCTAGACAAAAGGGGATAAAAACAAAAGATATAAAAATATCCCCCTGGATGTGGCGAAAATGCGGCCAACCATTTGGTTAAGACACGAGGAGAATTTTGCTCCCCTATCTTCTCACCTCTCCATTTCACCTATAAATATTGCATTATTCAGAGAAAAAAGGGGGTGATCAAGCAAAGAATAAAACAGATTTTTGTATAGGTTTAACTTAGATTTTTCTTTCTCTTTTAAATGTAATTTTTATTTTTTATGTTTGTACTGAGAGTGACACCGGTGTGAGTATTCTTTCTTTCTTTCATTGTTATTCAATTCAATCAAGTTTCTTTTTCTACTCTTATTTTTATTGCTTCTCTCTTCTATGATTGTGAATTCAAACAACTCCAATAGCTTCGAAGTTGCCTAGCCCTTGTAAGTGTCGTTGATGGCCTATGGTGATGAACAGCCATTTCTATCGTAGTATAGCTTGCACCTTCATTTTGTAGTATAAATCGAGAATGGGGAAGATCTCGTCTGTCATGCTTCACATGCCTTCAAGCAAATGTATGTTGTTGATAAGGATTTCAGGTAAGTCATCAACTGGAAGAGGTAGATAAGTTCTTTAGTTTTCTTTTTCTTTCTTTTAATCCTTAGTTTAGATCACGACCATCTCCTAACTCTTTTATTCACACCTTTTAATTTCTTTGTATAAATCCATTTTCTATTTTCTCCACCTTCTCAATCTACCACTTTCTTCTTAATTTAACTATAGCTCTTTTTCATTTTCTTTTAAAGAACAAAAAAAGAACTTTAACCATGTTAAGTAACTTAAAAGAGAACTTACAAAATGCTTCCAACGCTAGTCCCTTCTTGTGTATCACGACCCTCATAACCACTTGATATAGTGGTAGTATTGAGTACTTGCACTTCTGTTCTATATTCCTGAAATTCTGTATTTTCTATACAGGTTTGAACTCAATCAAAATTTTGACGTCGTTGCCGGGGAGAAAAGGTAAGTAACTCTTTTTTATTTACTTTATTGATTAACTTTCTTCTCTATTCTTAGTGTACAGGTTTAACAACAAGAAATATTTTGCTACAATGGACATATAAGTGGCCCTAGACTCTGCTCAAGAAAGCAGAGCCCATAAGCTCTCAGATTTGCTGCATTCTCGTGACAATCTGAGTGAACTACTAACCTATATTTTTTACAGGTTAGCTGAATTGCAAAGTTTAAATATCTATAACTATTTATTTCCTTCTTTGACTCACTATACATACATTTTTAACTCAACAGGAAAAGGTTGATTGTAAATGCTAAAAATGATTTAGACTTTGCATTTATGCACATGTCCATTTCGTTACATTTTCTATTTATTATTTAAGAGTGCCGGAGCCAAGATATGTGTGCATAGCATTTAGTATAAGGTACATTCTTGTATGAAATATTGCTTGAGAATTAATTTTTCTTTATACTTGTACCTTGCACTAAACTGAATTAAGGGCTTATCCTATAAATAAGATAAGGTGGGAAAGTCATTACCCTCCCTTAGCTCACAAGCAATCTCCTCACTAACCCAAGCCTAACTAAAACTAAGTAGACGTTGACCCCAAGGACATCTTGGACTCAATAGGAGACTGACCTAAGTAGGAAGTTGATTAGAATTTGACTCTTACCAAATCGGTGTCAA
Organism: Agave tequilana; assembly: GCA_038442645.1. Lineage (NCBI taxonomy): Eukaryota > Viridiplantae > Streptophyta > Magnoliopsida > Asparagales > Asparagaceae > Agave > Agave tequilana. The sequence goes on from JAVJIF010020577.1 coordinate 54,925, forward strand.
AAGTTGGGGATTGATGAGGCGAAACCTTGAAAAATAATAGTTTGGCATAATTAGGCCCGTTACTTAGGCACGAATACCTCCCACTGATCTTGCCTCTACCTGACCGATTAACTTGTGGTCAGATTCTGCAATATGCTCCCCGCGGACAGTCTAACCAGTTAGGAGTTGTCTAGATCTAAGGTCTACCCTAACTTAGGATAGATTTTTTTCTTATTTATTTGTTTGTTTATTTTGTTTTTTCTTTGTTTATTTTTGACATTTCTTGTGTGATATGGCTTATAACAATAATTTTTTTAATTTTAATGATAATCATATTACACCTCGGCCACTTTTTCGGATATTACCAACTCAGCATATCATAACTTTAACCAACCAAGTATGCCAGATTGGTCTTATCGAATCAATATATGCCCCAGTCCCAATACTATGAACAAAAGTGGAATAATCATCACTACTCTCCACAGAGTCAATGGGGATACAATTCCCCCGAGTCATATTATCAATCGTCATTCCAACATTCAGCCTATAATTTTTCTAGTCATGATCAGCCAATAGAAGAAAAATCTGAGGCTATGAAAAGTATAAAAGTCATGATTAAGTCCCAAGAATAAAAGATGAAAATGATGGATTCACAATTCGCACAAGAATCCTAAATCCAAGATCTTTACTCCATGTTCCAAGTCCCACAATAAGAAGAAGAACCTATGGACTCATATTGGAGTATGGAAAACCTGATTCAGTCCGAAATTTTTTTTCCAATCTATCGATAGGCTAGAAGCACTAATAAGTCGTTATATCAACATAATGAAAGATAGGAATGAGGAAACTCTACCTAACACATGTTCGACTATTCCTGGTTGCCCTAACCATATTGATAGGAACGAAGAATCATAGTGTCTTAGAGATTTTGATCAAGACTCAATTTCATCACACAAATTTGAGCTTGACCAATTTCAAACCTTGGACAAATTGGTAAGTTTTTCATTCAATGAGATTGAACTTGAATGTGAATGTGACCCCAATCCTCAACCTTGTGATTCAGTTTCCATCTTCGAACCTATATTGATTTCGGTATCATTACCCAATTTGGACTAACTCCGAAGCCAACATTTATTTCTGTACCCATAGATCTAGAAATTGAATCACCAAATTTAGATAGTCAAATTCCATTGATGGGAGAAGAATGTGAATTTCAATTCTTTGATTTGGACTCAACTCTTGAACCAAAACCGACTCTTGAACCTAAAATTGATTTTCCTGAGTTAGTATTGGTTCTCAAACCTCACTTTAGAATCCAAGAAAATTATTCTACCAAGTCAAATTCTTTTGTTAGACATGGGTATTGATTATAATGGCTCAGTGATGATTTTTCAAGACTGATCATATAAAACATATAAGTTTCATGATAAGTTCTTTCATGGTCCTATTCATATTGAGGATTGTAATTATGTACATAGAAATTGGTCAATAAAGGTGGGTTTTATGAACCACCACATTATCTTGATTGGGTAGCAACGTCACCGGAACCACCACCTTAAAGTAATATTTTCCCTTTCATCTTTTTCATGCATCTATGCATTCATTCATACATTGAGGACAATGCATGAGATAGGTGTGCGGAAAGTTTCTAACATAACATAGGTTTTTTTTTATTTAAAATAAAAAAATAACAGTTTTCTTTCTTTTAAATTTTTTTTTGAAAAGAGAGCAATATTTTGACATATTTTTTGTAAGAAATTAAGTAAATTTTAAGGAATAAGAGAATCATAATTAGGATTTCTTATACTTAGTCAAAATAATATTATTTGTCTGATTTCTAGAGTTAGGAAGAAATTTTGAAAAAATAATTTAGTCTTAATTTTTACCTTGATGAAATATGCATGTTTTATACATTTATATACTTAGGGTTCAAAAATAAAGATTCTTATGCCTTATATAAAAAGAAATAAAGAATATATATATATTTATTTATTTATATCAAAAATTCTCTAATTAAGCTGGATATTTGTGCCTCATAAAACATAAGTATTCACACCTAAAAGTGGTCAATATAATAAATACTTAGTTTTGTGGCCTTATTTGCTCGAGTTCTTAAGTCCTTAGGCTGTTTCTCACCCAGTGTCCTAAGACCTGAAATACACCGAGAGGGAGGTTGAATAGGTGTACTAGCTAATCTAATAAGAAATGATGCAGAATTAAAAACTAAATTGCAGCCACTATGTGTAACCAATGAGTGTAGCCAAATTTCCTGTGAAGGGCTCTGGACTATCTCCTCGAGATTCCTCTAAATTAAGAGTTGAGGTGTTATATGAAGCTCTCTTGGTTCAACACAAGTATGAGCACACACAAACTATATCTAGCATATGAATATGTGCAATATAAAGTAATGCAAGATATAAGAAAGATGAGTTAAGAGATAATGGATCAAACACAAACAAGAAGATATGTTTCGAGATTCAAGCCATTGCTCTACGTCCCTGCCTTCACACAGAAGGATTTTCACATATGTCCACACAGGACCTTCCACGAAGGGACCTCCACCGAGGAATTACAACTCAACACTTGGAGTACACTACTCCACTCTCAAATATGATCACCTCTACACAAGAGGGCTAGGCACAAAGCCAAAACATAGTCACCTCTACACAAGAGGGACAATGCACAAAGCCAAATCACTATCACCTTTACACAAGAGGGATAGGCACAAAGCCAAAACTCAACCACAATGACCTCTATACAAGAGGGATAGCCACAAACCCAAAGCAAAGAAGAGATTACAATCATGATAATCACAATAGATCACAAACAACACTTAGTGATCACAATAGACCACAAATAATATTCCTCATAAAAACATGATCCTATAGATCGGATTAGATATGTTAGCTCAAGTGTGAGAAAATAAAGAGTTTAGAAAAGAAAATAACAAAGAAAAAACACTTGAGAAAAATACAAGATAAATGTAAAAATAAAGATCAAAACCAATTTCCCAAAGACTCTCTTTTTCTTTGATTTTTTCAACACTTTAAAAATAAATAAAAATAAATCTTTTTGACTCAAAAACTCTTTTAAAACTTGCTACTAAACACTGAGAAATATAGGAAGAATAGCTCTCAAAAACCTTGTTGAAAACAGCTTGAGAGAAGCCCTATTTATAGCCTCTCAAAAATATAGTCGTTGGCAGCCGAAAGGGTCAATTTTGACCTTCCGATCGACCGGCCGGTCGACCGTTCAACAGTCATATTTCTGACCGTTGGAGCTCAGTCAACCGCCCGGTCAATCGACCCTAGCCTGTCGGTTGACTGCCCGGTCGACCGGCACTACCCGAGAGTTGGGTAGTTACAGTCGGTCGACCGACCTTCTAGGCTAGCCTTGTGCACTCCTCGTGCACATTAGTCGACCGGCCCGGTCTACCGACCTCTGGTCCGGTCGACCGCCAGCAGTCTCTAGCTGGGATTAAGGATTTAAAAAATTTGGCTTTTTAACTCCAATAAAATCCCATAAATCCTCATAAATTTCACAAAAATTAGTTCTTTATTAATATTTGAAGAACAAATATGTGTGACAAAAATCAATATATATTGCAAACTATTTGAACTATTTTTGTGATATAGAAATTAGGCTTAAACACAAAATCGATATTTTCTGAAAACCCAAACTTTGAAATGAAAATCTGATTTTTCCCAAACTTGTATAAATATAAAAACATGATATTTAAAGACACTTGAAGCATATTGTATATGAATAGAATCCAATACACATGTAAAAGATATATCTATATTACATGAAATCCAAAATAGGTTTATTATTTACAAAACTCTAAACACATAATATAGAATCATCAAAATAAGTTTTTCTAAATATATGAAGCATATATGTATATAGATGAAATTTAATATGCATTAAACCATGTGAACTTGTTTTGATTCTATCTATTCCTGAAAACCATATATATGTACATTCAAAATCCAAAATCGGTTAAACCGAAAAACAAATATATTGAACTTGTGTGTGTTTGAACTTGAGCATATCAACACTAGTCTATGTTTACATAAAATCTAAACACAACTAAACTAAGCATAAACCGAAGTCTTCTTGTAGAACTCCTTCTCCAAGCCGACTCAATCCAAACGCGATCCAAAGAGCTTGACTCTATCCGAGTGCTAGATGCGATCTTGACGGGCGAGCTCTTGAATCTACATGTGTTAGCTCCAAAACTTATTTGTTGAAGCTAAGCACCTACTAAGATCTTGATCAATAACTACAACTATATAAACACAAGATCATTAGTACTATAACTACATGAGTTAATCATCATCAAAACTAGAGTGATAGGCCTTTGGGCCAACAATCTCCCCCTTTTGATGATGACAAAACTCATGAAGTTATATATGCATGGATTAAAGATAAGCTTCATTGAAGCTCCCCCTTAACTCATGCATAGGGATAAACAATTAGAAATTCAATGAAATGCAATAAAGTAAACAAAATATATATGCATAAATACCAATATTAAGCATGCATATATAAACTCACTAAATTCTTCTCCCCCTTTTTGTCAATTCATCAACTAATGGGTGAGGACAATTAAACGATAAAGATATATATGCGATAACATTCATGAAGAGGAGAGACGATAAGTTAGCTCCCCCTGCATACATGTATTACATGGAGAAGGGATGACTAGACCCTAACCTACATAAAGCATAATATACATTGTATAAGCGGAGATGTTAAGCTCCCCCTACACACGTGTACTACATAATGAAGAGAGGTCAAGTTCTTCAATATGGAAAGTACACTCAACATGAATCTATATATAGAGAAGATGTTAGGCTCCCCTTGCATATAAATAATATATATCAAAAAATTTTGAAAGCACTTTTAAAAAAGATTTTTGAAAATGAATATGATACCAATGAAATCAAATAGTAGTTGATAAAAACAAATGTTGGTACCACTTGTAGAGAAAAAAATTTTAAGATACCAATAGTAGATTTTGATACCAATTGAAGATGAAACATGAAGTACATTTTGATACCAAATAAATACCAATTAAAATCAATGCATAAGCTTGTAAAAATACCAATTAACATTTAGAATAAAATCAAGATTAACATAAACTTAATCTATGCTTTAAAAATGTAAAGACAAGCACAATCAAATCAATCAACTCATATATATGTATGTATGAAAATGGAAATACCAATTAAAATTGATACTAATTGAAATTTGAAGCATACATATATAAAAAAAGAAATATGAGTATACAAAAATGAAATAACATGAAGATCATGTGTATAACTTATACCTATCGCCCTATTCATGCACAAGTTTAAGAGATATTTAATAAGGATATACAAGGCATGGAAACCCAACCATCCGCCCTTAGAAGGTAGGGTTTTTAAAAATATGATTTGAAAATATTTTAACATATTTGAAAATCACTACCAATTGAAGAATAAAAAACTAGTTTAAAGATAATTTTTGAAAACTAATATTAAATCCTTCAAGTAAGGAATAAAACATGAATATATCTATGAAAACATGAAAATCACACGGTCATTGACACTTAAATAGCAATAAAGCATATATATATGCTTATGAAACTAAAAAATCATGAGTAAACACAAAATATAGAGTGTAAGAATATGTAATCAACAAAATCATGGAAATAGGGCATTAAAGCTCATATGAAATTCCTTTTATCAAAAGCAAGATATCATCAAAACTAATTACGCTTAAGGTATATTTATGTTTTTGTTAAAACTAAAAGTATACATACATATTCCAAACATAAACGAATCCATAATAAAAACTTTGCACGAAAAGCAAGTGACTTTAGGATAGACATGTATATCAAATAGTTTTAGACAAAATTAACATATACATGAAGATAAACACATTTTCATGAAAACATGCACAAAAATAGAAAAACAAGTAAAGATTCAAGAATCATCAAAATAAAGTTATACATGTACATGTAATGAGTACAAATTCAAACATATAATAATCAAGTGTAGCTCACTATTTATATAAGTATAAACACAAGTTTTAACGAAAAACTCTATCTAAACATGTAATCAAAATATGAAGCATAAAAATATAAACAAATATGATCATTAGGTTAACTGCACGTGCTTCAGAGATAGGATATATACAATACCTAAACTATAGTGAGAACACAAAAATAATAGTCCCTATAAATATGAGTGTATCTCAAATACTACATATGTATATCACAAGTCTAATAAATATTGCATTTAAATATAATTAATCATGAAAAAAAAGACATGCTAAAAATCATAAATGAGAAAGCATGTAGACATAAAAAGGAGTTTAGAGATAGTTACCAAACCATATGAACTAATATCTAGGTCTCCAAAATATGATGGCCCTCCCACCAAACATCCTTGAAGGTGATGCATTTAATGTAGTGTCCATCAAGCTCAAACGCATCCACCATCAAGGCACCAAAACCCTCACGTCAAGCGAGAGCCCACACCTACATCAAATACAATAGGGGTAGATTTTGGTACCCATACTTTCTTGGGTCCATGAGGGTTAGCACCTTTCCTAATCCAAACAAATTTATTTGCAAAATTTGAAATATTTATTCTATCATAACCAAATCTTGCAAGGTGGCCCGTATGTCCACAATATGTACAAGTGTACACATGAGCATACATAGAATCATGTGTGTGAGCATGATTGATTGCACACATTTATTGCATTATTCTTTATTACATATCCACATTTATCATTTAATAAATCTGCTAAATGCCTTGTCTTAAATGTTTATTTTGCAGAAGATAATCATGGGGAGAAAGAGAATAACATTAAATAAATATCAATTGAATTCAGATTTAACTAGATCTATTTGATTAGAGGAGGATGATCCCAAATCCAGTTGGTTAAATTCACTTTTTGGTGAATCAAGTGGTTAAAGCTAAAGATTAACCGAGGATAACGTCAAATACGGAGTCCAAATTCAAAGGGATAAATCGATAGAGAGAAGATCAACAGATGAGATGAAGTAATTTTGACTCAGATTCTGGCTGGATACATTTCAGTATTTGAATCATAACTTTCGCTACCAGAAATCAAATCTAATGATTCAAGATGATCCAGAAAGAAGACTTAAAGGGCTACAACTCTTAAGTTGATCAGCATTTCTAATTCTGTCATTTGATAAGCTATATTTAGCAATACATACGCCAATAATCTGCAGATCAGAACTGAATATCTACATCAAATCAAGTTTGGAGAAATAGAAGGATTCAAATTCAGAAATAGCCAGCTTCCCTTATCTTCATACTCCTCTAACCTTTGCATTTCTCCTATAAATACCTGCAATCTCAAAGGCAAATAGGACGACCAAGCAGAGAGTAGAACTTAGGCTAATTTGTAGTTTGTAACTTAGTTTTTATTTTCTTTCATGTAATTTTTATTTTCTTTATGTAACTGAGAGGAGATGATACTTTCATAGAGAAATGAGAGCAAGCTTGTACTTCAGGTGACACCGGTGTAAGTGATCTCTTCTTCTATTGTTATTTGAATGAATCAAAGTTACTTTTTCTTCTTTACTCTTTCGTTTACTCTCCTCTACTTTGTTGCAATTTAAGTGAATCTGTTAGCCTCGAGACTGCTTCGCCATTGCAAGTGCCCTTGATGGCCTATGGTGATGAACAACCATTCTCTTGCTAGTATAGCTTGCCCTTTTATTCTTAGTGTAGATCGGGAATGGGGAAGATCCTACAAGTCATGCTTGATCGCCTTCAAAGACAAGGTAAATCGTAACTACGAATCCAAGGTATATGAGCACAAAAGGGGTAAGTAACTTTTAATTTCTTTCTTTTCTTTTAATTCTTTAGTTTAGAACACCACAATATACCACTTCTTTTATCATTCTTTTTCCATTTCTTTGTAAATATCTGTAATATCCCTATTTTGAAGTACGGTATTTGGATAAAATATACTAGTATTTTAAATGTGTACATGTAATTATTTATCATGTGATTTAATATTACTCGTTGTTAGTAATATCTATATTGTTATTAATTATTTATTTGATGCGGTGTTTAAGTGTTGCCAGTATTATTACTATTTATATTTTTGCAGGTGTGCTTATCTCTGAGCAGATTTCCTTCTCCCTTCATTTCTTTCTCTTGCATTGTTCCCTACTCCTAATCCTATACCGGATTCATTACCCATTGAGCTTGCCCATACCCATTTGGATTTCTTAACCCATTATCTAATTCAAGGCCAAACCCGAAACCACAACCCAAATATCTAATCCCCCCAAAATCTCCTCAAAATCCCAACCTAATCTCATGTTTTCTCTCCCTTAATCCTCTCCCCAATCCCAACAACTCCCAGCCGCACTCCCCTCTCCTCCACTCCATCCAATGGCCGGTAACACCACCAGCGAGACCCTCTCCCCTTACTCCCCATCTCCATCTGGCCCGTCCACCCAGCTGCTCCACCAATAGCACAGCACCTCCCTCCCCTTCAGGCCGCACCAGCAGATCCCATCTCTTGGGCACTGTCCAGACCAGCGGCTGCCTCCAACAGCCCTGCTTTGTCGCCCTTCTCCACAAGCCAGCCGTCCAACCCATCTGAGCAGCGCCCATGGCAAGTGTAGCATGGCCGAGCGCCTCCTGCAGACCAGGAGCAGCACCAGATCCAGGCCCCTTGGCAGCAGGTCCAGCAGATCCATCAGCAGCCGGATCTCTCTCCACCTGCGCCTTCCCTCCTGCAGATCGGGACAGCCATCAGCAGCAGGTGCCACCAGCAGAGGTGGCAGCGAGCACTCAGCAGCAACGGCAGCGGCAGCATGGTATCACAACCCTCTACAACAGCAGCAGCGGACAACAGCAGGGCATCCCTTCCATCAACAGCAGCAACCACCCAGATCCAGCGCGCAGGCAGCGAGCGAGCGGCAATTCCGGGCCCTTCCGGCGAGCGCGAGATCCCCAGCTTGCAGCCAGGCCTTCCTCAGTACCCTGGCTACCCTCCTATGCAGTCCAACAGCGAAGAGCGGCACCACAGCGACCGTAACGGCGACTCGCCCGGCGACGACCAGATTCCCCAATGTGAGTGTATTCTCCTCCTCCTTTTGATTTCTCGTAGATATGTGGATTTGGTTCTATTATGATTCAATGGTATACTTGTGCATAGAGTAAAGTAGTGATTGTGTGCATTGATATGTGTAAGAGAGGAGATGCATATACATGTTTTATGGTGTGAGAGATCAGGTATCAGTATGTCCTGTTTCTGGCTGACAAAGGTCTATTAGTCGACTAATACCCTTTATTAGTCGACTAATGGCCCTGTTAGTCGACTAATATATGCCTATAGTCGACTAACCCTCCTCCCAGGAAATTGTAGACTTTCTGTTTTCTGACTGTAACCTCTGTTAGTCGACTTGACAACTTTTGTAGTCGACTAACAGTTAGTATAGTCGACTACCCTTTTAGCCCTAGTCGACTTGGCCTTGGGTGTAGTCGACTTGGCCACTTGATTAGTCGACTACAACTTTATCTAGTCGACTTGTAAATGGCTTCAGTCGACTGATACCTGTCTGTCAGCTGTGTATGGTTACTTTATGGATTGTGGACTTCACCCATGAGTTGTGTAATGGATATAGATGATGTATATGATATCGAGGGACAGAGTATGGATGGAATGACTTGACTTATCATGATAGATCTTATATGCATGGATTGGGTATCTTGTCAAGTATTGGGAACTAATGTATGATCTTGATAGAAATGTGAACTCTTGAGGTATTGAACATACTTATGAATCAGAGTTGTATGTTAGAGTGAGAGGACTAGTATTGATTATTGATATATGTTGGAATAACGATTATTATATCAGATTGCTTGATTGGTAATGATACTTGTGGAGCATGTATTATTAGAATCATGAGTGGATTGTAATGACTTTGGATTGATCTGGGACTTATGTTATTTACATTGAATGATGATCAGTAGTTAGAAATGACTTTATTAGTGAGTATTTGAGGACATATCAGATATGACTGAAGTAGTTGAGTAGATATTCTAGATCACATGTGTTTGAGGATGTTTCCATTCGTTACGTGTGATCTTGGTGTCTGTTATATTAGTTGATCTTGAGGATACCAATAGACTGCTATTTATTGTTGTTACTCAGTAATAGGGATAGAATCATTGTGAGAGTGAATTCATCGATATCGGTGTTATCATATATTCAGAGTTTGATAGCTTTTATTATTTGATCTCAGTCATTGGTGGTTATAGGATTAGAACATATTGGTGTTGAGGAGAGGACTAATTACAGATTCATTGATATGGTAGTTTACCGTCTTGGATTACGCTGATACGGACTGATACTTAATGATTTACGAGGATAGTGTTGATATCTCTTTAGTACGGATGGATGAGATTATGATAAGCTTTAATTGAGACTGTTTGTTGAGTAGTGGCTAGACTATTACTGTTAACATGTCCATGTTATTGAAAGTTACTGGGAAAGTATAATTGACCGTAACCCCAGTACAGTTCTATTGTTCATCGTATACACGGTTACTGTTACTGTTACCGTTACTGATATTGTTCACCGTGTATACGATCACTGATTTACTGTTACTGTACTGTTATTGTTACTGTCACCGTATCGTCCCAGTATTCTAGAGAACATGGACATTGACTGATTTAACTGAATTGAATGAATAATAAAGTAATTGAATAACTTACACCAGGATTGGGAAAATTGATGGAGGAGACAGCGTCTGTATTTTGGGTGGACCTAGGATACAGGTTGCGCAGCCGACTAAGGGTTCCACTGCAGGGTTCCTGGTGGATGACTGACATCCCATCTGTACTGTTACTGTTCCACTGTTTTCACAGTGAGATTACTGTTACTGTTACTGAGTACCTAGCGGTACGGCCTGGTTCAGCGCCAGGAAACTGAGGCCGTGGTCCCGGGTATGTACGGGACCCACCTAAAGCATGGACATGTCTCCAACCGATCAGTTTCAATAACTTAAGGGCATCGATTGGCATGTGTGGTAGGCGTAGTATGGGATGCGTCTATTATATGTGACAATTGGTGTTCGCTGACATAATTAATAATAAACTGTTGATGCTTTGTGACTGACTGTAATCACCTGATTGTATATCACTATGTTAGACTCATGATTATAACCAAGACCAGACTTATGACCAGACTTGGTTGTCAACCTAGTGACATGTGATAGATTACACGCCTTGACATTGATTGCATATTTACAGTTGTGCCCTTTGTCTGCTACCTATATTCATGTTTTTATCATAAGTGTTACTGTTCAGTTATTTACTGTGTTATTTAGTCTTTCTATCTGCAGTTGTTCTTACTATTATATATGCACATGGTTTCTTCTGCACGAGCTGTTTCCCCTTTACACACACACTCATTATGGTCGCGTTCTGACAACCCTGGGTTGCACGTCCAGCTATTGGACGGTTGTTCTAATGTGCAGGGTTCGACGAGACTGTTCGTCTTGCGAGGGACTGGACGCTCTTTCTTCTATTTCTGGTATTTCACCTCTTTATATCCTGTCATTTCTTGATTTTGTATTCATTGCTTTCAGCTGCCATGTTCTGGCTATCATTTATCTGCTATCCTTAGAATTGTCACTATATGTATTATTGCAGTGTTCATTGATCATTATGCTTCCGATTATAACTTGTTCAGGTTAACTTAGGCTTAGCGTATATACGTGGGGTATTATCCTCGCGTATATACGTCGCCATAACGACCCCGTATCTTTAGGATCGGGGCGTTACAGAGTGGTATCAGAGCCAGGTTCGACATAAAGGAGAACCTAGTTCCTACCTGTAACCTGAGACAGTTATGTTGACACTACAATATACATATACTATTCACGTGATAATATTGATTCCATTTGGAAATCGATCGTCCTCCCTTTGGAATTCCGTTCTTGATCTGTTGATATTCATGATTCCAACACTTCATTTAAGGTGATTTGGATGTCCATCTTGATTTCATCCTTCCTTCCTATTCATTCCTCCTGATTCTATCTCTTGAGATCGGTTACTCCATGTTGAAGCTGGTAGCATAGATCAGAGCGCGCAGCGGAATCGTGGTGTCCCAACGAGGCGACGTGAAAGCTTGTTGTATTTTCTCTTAATTTTAGATTCTTTTATCATTCCCCGCTTTATTGAAATTTCGAGGACGAAATTTTTATTAAGGTGGGTAGAATGTAATATCCCTATTTTGAAGTACGGTATTTGGATAAAATATACTAGTATTTTAAATGTGTACATGTAATTATTTATCATGTGATTTAATATTACTCGTTGTTAGTAATATCTATATTGTTATTATTATTTATTTGATGTGGTGTTTAAGTGTTGCCAGTATTATTACTATTTATATTTTTGCAGGTGTGCTTATCTCTGAGCAGATTTCCTTCTCCCTTCATTTCTTTCTCTTGCATTGTTCCCTACTCCTAATCCTATACCGGATTCATTACCCATTGAGCTTGCCCATACCCATTTGGATTTCTTAACCCATTATCTAATTCAAGGCCAAACCCGAAACCACAACCCAAATATCTAATCCCCCCAAAAATCTCCTCAAAATCCCAACCTAATCTCATGATTTTCTCTCCCTTAATCCTCTCCCCAATCCCAACAACTCCCAGCCGCACTCCCCTCTCCTCCTCTCCATCCAATGGCCGGCAACACCACCAGCGAGACCCTCTCCCCGTACTCCCCATCTCCATCTGGCCCGTCCACCCAGCTGCTCCACCAATAGCACAGCACCTCCCTCCCCTTCAGGCCGCACCAGCAAATCCCATCTCTTGGGCACTGTCCAGACCAGCGGCTGCCTCCAACAGCCCTGCTTTGTCGCCCTTCTCCACAAGCCAGCCGTCCACCCCATCTGAGCAGCGCCCATGGCAAGTGTAGCATGGCCGAGCGCCTCCTGCAGACCAGGAGCAGCACCAGATCCAGGCCCCTTGGCAGCAGGTCCAGCAGATCCATCATCAGCCGGATCTCTCTCCACCTGCGCCTTCCCTCCTGCAGATCGGGAAAGCCATCAGCAGCAGGTGCCACCAGCAGAGGTGGCAGCGAGCACTCAGAACCAACGGCAGCGGCAGCATGGTATCACAACCCTCTACAACAGCAGCAGCGGACAACAGCAGGGCTTCCCTTCCATCAACAGCAGCAACCACCCAGATCCAGCGCGCAGGCAGCGAGCGAGCGGCAATTCCGGGCCCTTTCTGTGAGCGCGAGATCCCCAGCTTGCAGCCAGGCCTTCCTCAGTACCCTGGCTACCCTCCTATGCAGTCCAACAGCGAAGAGCGGCACCACAGCGACCGTAACGGCGACTCGCCCGGCGACGACCAGATTCCCTAATGTGAGTGTATTCTCCTCCTCCTTTTGATTTCTCGTAGATATGTGGATTTGATTCTATTATGATTCAATGGTATACTTGTGCATAGAGTAAAGTAGTGATTGTGTGCATTGATATGTGTAAGAGAGGAGATGCATATAATTGTTTTATGGTGTGAGAGATCAGGTATCAGTATGTCCTGTTTCTGGCTGACAGAGGTCTATTAGTCGACTAATACCATTTATTAGTCGACTAATGGCCCTGTTAGTCGACTAATATATGCCTATAGTCGACTAACCCTCCTCCCAGGAAATTGTAGACTTTCTGTTTTCTGACTGTAACCTCTGTTAGTCGACTTGACAACTTTTGTAGTCGACTAACTGTTAGTATAGTCGACTACCCTTTTAGCCCTAGTCGACTTGGCCCTGGGTGTAGTCGACTTGGCCACTTGATTAGTCGACTACAACTTTATCTAGTCGACTTGTAAATGGCTTCAGTCGACTGATACCTGTCTGTCAGCTGTGTATGGTTACTTTATGGATTGTGGACTTCACCCATGAGTTGTGTAATGGATATAGATGATGTATATGATATCGAGGGACAGAGTATGGATGGAATGACTTGACTTATCATGATAGATCTTATATGCATGGATTGGGTATCTTGTCAAGTATTGGGAACTAATGTATGATCTTGATAGAAATGTGAACTCTTGAGGTATTGAACATACTTATGAATCAGAGTTGTATGTTAGAGTGAGAGGACTAGTATTGATTATTGATATATGTTGGAATAACGATTATTATATCAGATTGCTTGATTGGTAATGATACTTGTGGAGCATGTACTATTGGAATCATGAGTGGATTGTAATGACTTTGGATTGATCTGGGACTTATGTTATTTACATTGAATGATGATCTGTAGTTAGAAATGACTTTATTAGTGAGTATTTGAGGACATATCAGATATGACTGAAGTAGTTGAGTAGATATTCTAGATCACATGTGTTTGAGGATGTTTCCATTCCTTACGTGTGATCTTGGTGTCTGTTATATTAGTTGATCTTGAGGATACCAATAGACTGCTATTTATTGTTGTTACTCAGTGATAGGGATAGAATCATTGTGAGAGTGAATTCATCGATATCGGTGTTATCATATATTCAGAGTTTGATAGCTTTTATTATTTGATCTCAGTCATTGGTGGTTATAAGATTAGAACATATTGGTGTTGAGGAGAGGACTAATTACAGATTCATTGATATGGTAGTTTACCGTCTTGGATTACGTTGATACGGACTGATACTTAATGATTTACGAGGATAGTGTTGATATCTCTTTAGTACGGATGGATGAGATTATGATCAGCTTTAATTGAGACTGTTTGTTGAGTAGTGGCTAGACTATTACTGTTAACATGTCCATGTTATTGAAAGTTACTGGGAAAGTATAATTGACCGTAACCCCAGTACAGTTCTATTGTTCATCGTATACACGGTTACTATTACTGTTACCGTTACTGATATTGTTCACCGTGTATACGATCACTGATTTACTGTTACTGTACTGTTATTGTTACTGTCACCGTATCGTCCCAGTATTCTAGAGAACATGGACATTGACTGATTTAACTGAATTGAATGAATAATAAAGTAATTGAATAACTTACACCGGGATTGGGAAAATTGATGGAGGAGACAGCGTCTGTATTTTGGGTGGACCTAGGATACAGGTTGCGCAGCTGACTTAGGGTTCCACTGCAGGGTTCCTGGTGGATGACTGACATCCCATCTGTACTGTTACTGTTCCACTGTTTTCACAGTGAGATTACTGTTACTGTTACTGAGTACCTAGCGGTACGGCCTGGTTCAGCGCCAGGAAACTGAGGTCGTGGTCCCGGGTATGTACGGGACCCACCTAAAGCATGGACAATGTCTCCAACCGATCAGTTTCAATAACTTAAGGGCATCGATTGGCATGTGTGGTAGGCGTAGTATGGGATGCGTCTATTATATGTGACAATTGGTGTTCGCTGACATAATTAATAATAAACTGTTGATGCTTTGTGACTGACTGTAATCACCTGATTGTATATCACTATGTTAGACTCATGATTATAACCAAGACCAGACTTATGACCAGACTTGGTTGTCAACCTAGTGACATGTGATAGATTACACGCCTTGACATTGATTGCATATTTACAGTTGTGCCCTTTGTCTGCTACCTGTATTCATGTTTTATCATAAGTGTTACTGTTCAGTTATTTAATGTGTTATTTAGTCTTTCTATCTGCAGTTGTTCTTACTATTATATATGCACATGGTTTCTTCTGCACGAGCTGTTTCCCCTTTACACACACACTCATTATGGACGCGTTCTGACGATCCTAGGTTTGCACGTCCAGCTATTGGACGGTTGTTCTAATGTGCAGGGTTCGACGAGACTGTTCGTCTTGCGAGGGACTGGACGCTCTTTCTTCTATTTCTAGTATTTCACCTCTTTATATCCTGTCATTTCCTGATTCTGTATTCATTGCTTTCAGCTGCCATGTTCTTGCCATCATTTATCTGCTATCCTTAGAATTGTCACTATATGTATTATTGCAGTGTTCATTGATCATTTGCTTCCGATTATAACTTGTTCAGGTTAACTTAGGCTTAGCGTATATACATGGGGTATTATCCTCGCGTATATACGTCGCCATAACGACCCCGTATCTTTAGGATCGGGGCGTTACAGAGTGGTATCAGAGCCAGGTTCGACATAAAGGAGAACCTAGTTCCTACCTGTAACCTGAGACAGTTATGTTGACACTGCAATATACATATACTATTCACGTGATAATATTGATTCCATTTGGAAATCGATCGTCCTCCCTTTGGAATTCCGTTCTTGATCTGTTGATATTCATGATTCCAACACTTCATTTAAGGTGATTTGGATGTCCATCTTGATTTCATCCTTCCTTCCTATTCATTCCTCCTGATTCTATCTCTTGAGATCGGTTACTCCATGTTGAAGCTGGTAGCAGAGATCAGAGCGCGCAGCGGAATCGTGGTGTCCCAACGAGGCGACGTGGAAGCTTGTTGTGTTTTCTCTTAATTTTAGATTCTTTTATCATTCCCCGCTTTATTGAAATTTCGAGGACGAAATTTTTATTAAGGTGGGTAGAATGTAATATCCCTATTTTTAAGTACGGTATTTGGATAAAATATACTAGTATTTTAAATGTGTACATGTAATTATTTATCATGTGATTTAATATTACTCGTTGTTAGTAATATCTATATTGTTATTAATTATTTATTTGATGTGGTGTTTAAGTGTTGCTAGTATTATTACTATTTATATTTTTACAGGTGTGCTTATCTCTGAGCAGATTTCCTTCTCCCTTCATTTCTTTCTCTTGCATTGTTCCTTACTCCTAATCCTATACCGGATTCATTACCCATTGAGCTTGCCCATACCCATTTGGATTTCTTAACCCATTATCTAATTCAAGGCCAAACCCGAAACCACAACCCAAATATCTAATCCCCCCAAAATCTCCTCAAAATCCCAACCTAATCTCATGATTTCTCTCCCTTAATCCTCTCCCCAATCCCAACAACTCCCAGCCGCACTCCCCTCTCCTCCTCTCCATCCAATGGCCGGCAACACCACCAGCGAGACCCTCTCCCCGTACTCCCCATCTCAATCTGGCCCGTCCACCCAGTTGCTCCACCAATAGCACAGCACCTCTCTCCCCTTCAGGCCGCACCAGCAGATCCCATCTCTTGGGCACTGTCCAGACCAGCGGCTGCCTCCAACAACCCTGCTTTGTCACCCTTCTCCACAAGCCAGTCGTCCACCCCATCTGAGCAGCGCCCATGGCAAGTGTAGCATGGCCGAGCGCCTCCTGCAGACCAGGAGCAGCACCAGATCCAGGCCCCTTGGCAGCAGGTCCAGCAGATCCATCAGCAGCCGGATCTCTCTCCACCTGCGCCTTCCCTCCTGCAGATCGGGAAAGCCATCAGCAGCAGGTGCCACCAGCAGAGGTGGCAGCGAGCACTCAGCAGCAACGGCAGCGGCAGCATAGTATCACAACCCTCTACAACAGCAGCAGCGGACAACAGCAGGGCTTCCCTTCCATCAACAGCAGCAACCACCCAGATCCAGCGCGCAGGCAGCGAGCGAGCGGCAATTCCGGGCCCTTCCGGCGAGCGCGAGATCCCCAGCTTGCAGCCAGGCCTTCCTCAGTACCCTGGCTACCCTCCTATGCAGTCCAACAGCGAAGAGCGGCACCACAGCGACCGTAACGGCGACTCGCCCGGCGACGACCAGATTTCCCAATGTGAGTGTATTCTCCTCCTCCTTTTGATTTCTCGTAGATATGTGGATTTGATTCTATTATGATTCAATGGTATACTTGTGCATAGAGTAAAGTAGTGATTGTGTGCATTGATATGTGTAAGAGAGGAGATGCATATACATGTTTTATGGTGTGAGAGATCAGGTATCAGTATGTCCTGTTTCTGGCTGACAGAGGTCTATTAGTCGACTAATACCCTTTATTAGTCGACTAGTGGCCCTGTTAGTCGACTAATATATGCCTATAGTCGACTAACCCTCCTCCCAGGAAATTGTAGACTTTCTGTTTTCTGACTGTAACCTCTGTTAGTCGACTTGACAACTTTTGTAGTCGACTAACAGTAAGTATAGTCGACTACCCTTTTAGCCCTAGTCCACTTGGCCCTGGGTGTAGTCGACTTGGCCACTTGATTAGTCGACTACAACTTTATCTAGTCGACTTGTAAATGACTTCAGTCGACTGATACCTGTCTGTCAGCTGTGTATGGTTACTTTATGGATTGTGGACTTCACCCATGAGTTGTGTAATGGATATAGATGATGTATATGATATCGAGGGACAGAGTATGGATGGAATGACTTGACTTATCATGATAGATCTTATATGCATGGATTGGGTATCTTGTCAAGTATTGGGAACTAATGTATGATCTTGATAGAAATGTGAACTCTTGAGGTATTGAACATACTTATGAATCAGAGTTGTATGTTAGAGTGAGAGGACTAGTATTAATTATTGATATATGTTGGAATAACGATTATTATATCAGATTGCTTGATTGGTAATGATACTTGTGGAGCATGTATTATTGGAATCATGAGTGGATTGTAATGACTTTGGATTGATCTGGGACTTATGTTATTTACATTGAATGATGATCAGTAGTTAGAAATGACTTTATTAGTGAGTATTTGAGGACATATCAGATATGACTGAAGTAGTTGAGTAGATATTCTAGATCACATGTGTTTGAGCATGTTTCCATTCCTTACGTGTGATCTTGGTGTCTGTTATTTAGTTGATCTTGAGGATACCAATAGACTGCTATTTATTGTTGTTACTCAGTGATAGGGATAGAATCATTGTGAGAGTGAATTCATCGATATCGGTGTTATCATATATTCAGAGTTTGATAGCTTTTATTATTTGATCTCAGTCATTGGTGGTTATAAGATTAGAACATATTGGTGTTGAGGAGAGGACTAATTACAGATTCATTGATATGGTAGTTTACCGTCTTGGATTACGCTGATACGGACTGATACTTAATGATTTACGAGGATTGTAACGCCCCGATCCCACGGATACGGAGACGTCACTGCGACGTATATACGCAGGTCAAAAGGTGCCCCCACGTATACACGCTAAGCATAAAAGTACAACAAGGATCAGAGTGCACGACAAAGCGTGATTTCCATACATATGCCAACATAAAAGTACAAGTACAAGTCATCACAAGATATGATAAAATATTACACATTACATGTATCTTTTATCACAACTAAGTCCAAAAGCAAAAGATACAACATAAACACAAAATGCTCACGAGTAGGATGAAGATCCCGTGAGTCAAAAAGAAAGATCTGGCGCAAGGACTGGAGCTAATCAGCCTGCTCGCTAAAGAAAGCTCGATCTTCTGTGGATGGCTCCACTTCGATCCAAGCTTCGGAACCTGAACATACAAATCCAAGGGAGTCAGGACCTCCCGAAAATGAACAGGTTATAGCCAAGTGGCTAAGAGATATGAATAATAAGGACGGAACAGCGTAATGAATATAAACCAACAAGTAATGAAAGCATAAAGAACTATAATCAGGATGAAATGGATACATAGTTAAAGTCTATTATTATTATTACTTGTCTTACTGTGATATCTAGCTATGTGACCCAACGTCCCAGCGCACATAGATCCATATCCTAGTAATACAAGGTTGTTATTGGAAACAGCGGGGGTATCAACGAACTATGTTTACAGAGGACCCCGTATATGCCCGGGATAACGGTCCAGGATTGTTCCGTTGCTTGGTGACGGAAGCCAGCCGCTAGGCTATTCAGGAGGGACTTATGTATGCCCTTATCATGATAGTACTCAGGAAGAGGGAGCAAGCACTCCCCTCGGTCTCCTGGAGGCCCTCAGGTTAGACCGGAATATAATTGTACAATATACCTAATGCCACTGTAAACACGAACACATATCGATATCCGCATGTTTCCCCCTGACCCAATGTAAGTTGGTCCATTTTATACAAAAGTTGAATGCATCATGCTTGGTTCAAGAGATGGCATGATAAGTGGTGATATTCACTATTTAACATGTCATGAAACGAGAATATGTAATAACAAGTCATGAAGTTACAAGAGATAACATCCATCCAGTAATAGGTCAAGTAGTATCAGTTATGAAGCATGAACAAGCATAATATAATACACATGTATCAGGGTAAGATCCAAATTTAGAAAAGAAATCAACTATAATAAACAGCTTAAATTAGTCGACTAGGTGGAAGGTGTAGCCGACTGGTAGGGGTCTTAAGTCGACTAACAGTCTGGATTAGTCGACTAAAACTGGGTTCCAGAGAGTTGATATTCTGTTTCAGGGAAAGTTAGTCGACTAGGTAAAAAGGGTAGTCGACTAACAGACACGCAAGTCGACTAACAGTCAAGCTAAGTCGACTAGAACTGGGATACAGAGAGTTAAGTTTGTTTCAGGAGTCGACTAAGGTGAGAAGGGTTAGTCGACTAGTAGTCTATGGTCGACTAATAAATAGGATAAGTCGACTAGGGCCGAGAGTTGGGTTTCTGGTTCAAGTAAGGTTAGTCGACTAGGGAGGAATGTGTAGTCGACTAACAGTGATTTCCGGAGAGTTGAGGTTCATTTCCAGAAAGGGTTAGTCGACTGATGATCAGGGTAAGTCGACTAAAACTGTGTTTCAGAAACAGGTTAAGGTTCAACTAGAAGGGTTAGTCGACTAGTGCCTAGGTCAAGTCGACTAATCTGGGTCTGTAAGTAGCGTACAGAACAGAATTTGCAGGTCGAATTTGAAGGTCAAATGTGTGATTTTGAAGGCACAAGTGAACAAGATGTGGAATACAAGTATACTAGGGAATTCACATGTCTTGGTGAGTAAGAATACTCACTAGGAGTGATCAATCGACGTTTTATGCGGTCGAAAGAGTCGTTGACGACGAATGGCGCCAAGGTGATCTTCGGTGGCGAAGAAGGCTATGATCCAAGGTCCAAGGTGGTTGCTTGAGGTGGAGATGAAGTCCTTGAGGTGGTTCTTGGAGCTAGGGTTGAGGTTGAGAAGGAGGAGAGATCTCTTGGTGAGGGCTAACGCTTAGGTGAAATGAAGAAAAGGAAAAGAAATGTAAAGAGATTGTTTATATAGGTGTTAGATTTTGTAAAGGAGTTGCAAATAGTGTAATTGAGAGGGGGTTTTGTGCAAACATGGGGAGGGTGAGGTGTCCCTCACTTGGCCACTTGGCCGGCCATGGGGGAGAGAGAGAATGAGTGGGATTTAAAAAGTATTAGGAGAAAGTGAGTGGGATTATGTGGAAAATTGGAATTATTGGAAAATTGGAAAATGGAATTTTGGAAAATACCGGAATCGTCCGAAATTCAAGTATCTCGGAACGACCCGAAAATTTTACTAAAAATCAAGAATAACATTTTAAGACTCATGGTGAAATTCGTTTGAAGAAATAATTTATAGTTTTAAAACTAAAAATCCCGGAATCAGTTATCTACCGACTCCGTTGGAACTTTCATAAATTCATAAAATTCCCAGAAAAAGTATTTAGATAGAAAATATGATTCTAAGAAATAAAGTCTAAAGGACCTTCTAGAAATTCCTAACTGTTTGTGAATTACAAATCCGAGAATCGATCAGCGGTACTGGTCGACACCTGTTTTGAAAATATTTAATTAAATTCAGGAAAATTCCAGAAAATCATAGAAAATATATAATATTGGAAAATGACTTTTAAAACTGAAATCGGTCAAATACAGGAAGTAAATTGAAAAATACGATCGAAAAACTGAATACGCAACTAAGTACGTATTCCGGGAACGGGGTATTACAATCCATCCACCTTATAAAAATTTCGTCCTCGAAATTTCATAAGGTGAAAGGTAACAGCAAAGAAGGATAACAGATAGATAAGGATGATAAGAAAGATAACAGTAGAAAGGAATAGAAGGAAGGAGTTTTACCAAATCAAGGAGTGAAGAGTTGAGGGTAACGCTCACGGACAACATCCTCTCGTTCCCATGTGGCTTCTCCAGGGGCATGTCTGTTCCAAGATACCAACACTAATGGTATGGCTTTATTCTTCAATGTCTTGACACTTCTGTCCAAAATGGCCATCGGTTGCTCTTGGTATGACAAATCCGGCTGTAGTTCCAGTTCGGAGTGATCCAGAATATGACTATCATCCTTCACATACTTCCTCAGTTGAGATACGTGGAATACATTGTGAACTCTGTCCAAAGATGGCGGTAACGCCAACCTGTAAGACACCTCTCCCACTCGGTCCAAGATCTCGAATGGGCCGATGTATCTCGGACTAAGCTTTCCACGAGTACCGAACCGGATTACTCCCTTGGTAGGTGATATCTTCAAAAACACATGATCCCCTGCCTGGAATTCCAATAGCCTTCTCAGTGTGTCTGCCCAACTCTTCTGTCGACTCTGCGCTGCCCTGAGGTGATCTCTGATAATCCTGACTTTCTCTGTTGTCTGAATCAGGATCTCTGGTCCCAAAAGTCTCCTCTCACCGACTTCATCCCAACAAATCGGTGACCTGCACTTCCTTCCATACAATGCTTCAAAAGGTGCCATCTTGATACTTGCCTGATAGCTGTTATTATAAGAAAATTCAGCCAAGTGAAGATGGTCTTCCCATGATCCCTGGAATTCAATCATACAAGCCCGCAACATATCTTCAAGAATCTGGATAGTCCTCTCAGATTGTCCGTCTGTCTGAGGATGATATGATGTACTGAATTTCAGACGAGTCCCTAGACTTTCTTGGAGGCTTTCCCAGAAATGAGATCTGAATCTGGTGTCTCTGTCTGATACAATACTAACTGGAACTCCATGCAGACGAACTATCTCCTTCATGTACTTGTCCGCCAGAACCTCTGTTGACTGACCCACCCTGAATGGTATGAAATGAGCTGACTTGGTGAGGCGATCAATGATTACCCACACAGCATTATTACCTTTAGGACTGCGAGGCAATGCCGTGACAAAATCCATGGTGATGTGCTCCCACTTCCACTCAGGTATCGGTAAAGGTTGTAGAAGTCCAGCTGTCCTCTGATGCTCAATCTTTATCTGCTGGCAAACCAGGCACTTGGCAACATACTGGGCTATCTCCCTCTTCATAGCATTCCACCAAAACTGCTTCTTCAAGTCCTGATACATCTTGGTTCCCCTGGGTGTATGGAATAAGCTGAACTGTGTGCTTCCGCTAAAATCTTCTGCCGAACTTCTCCTTGGGGAACACAAATCCTGCTACCAAAGTATAAGGCACCATCCGGATGAATACTGATATCAGTCCTCAATCCAGCCTCTACCTGAGCTCGGAATTGCTGCAATCTGGGGTCTTCCTTCTGAGCTTCCTTGATCTCATCTATCAATGCTGACTGAATCTGCATGGTCATGAACTGTCCTACCCTTTCAGCTCCTTGTACCAACATTAAGTCCAATCTGATGATGTCCTGAATCAATTCCTTCTGCTGAGTAAGTTGGACAAGCACTCTATACTCTGGCTTCCTGCTCAGTGCATCCGGAACTGTATTGACCTTGCCTGGATGATATTGCAAGTCAATATCATAGTCCGCCATCAGCTCCAACCACCACCTCTGCCTCATGTTCAACTCCTTCTGTGAGAAAATATATTTGAGGCTCTTGTGATCCGTGTATATCAACACCTTATCTCCCAGAAGATAATGCCTCCAGATCTTCAAAGCAAATATGACAGCTGCTAGCTCCAAGTCATGAGTTGGGTAATTCCGCTCATGAGGCTTCAGTTGCCTAGATGCATAAGCTATAACATGATCATGTTGCATAAGTACACATCCCAGGCCTTTTCCTGATGCATCACTGAAGATGACCATCCCTCCTCTTCCTGAGGGAGTCCTCAAGATTGGAGCTGAAATGAGCCTCTGCTTCAATTGCTCAAAAGCTGCAGTATATTCCTCTGTCCATATGTACCTTTCTCCTGTCCTGGTGAGCTTGGTCAACGGGGCTGCAATCCTAGAGAAGTCTTGGACAAAGCGTCTGTAATATCCGGCTAGTCCAAGAAAACTCTTAATCTCAGTCACCGTCTTTGGAATTGGCCAGTCCCTCACTGCCTGGACTTTGCTAGGATCAACTGAAATTCCTTCCGCTGAAACTATGTGCCCAAGGAAGGCTATACTGTCCAACCAAAAGTCACACTTGCTCCTCTTCACATGAAGCTGCTCCTGCTGGAGAGTCTGCAATACAATCCTCAAGTGCTCTGCATGCTCCTTGTTGTCCTTTGAATAGATCAAGATATCATCTATAAAAACAACAACAAACTGATCCAAGTAGGGCGAGAACACTCGGTTCATCAAATCCATGAAAACTGCAGGGGCATTGGTGACTCCGAAAGGCATAACTAGAAATTCATAGTGGCCATAACGGGTCCTGAATGCCGTCTTCGGAATATCCTCTTTCTTCATCCTTAGCTGATGGTAACCTGACTGCAAATCCAATTTAGAGAATACCCGGGCTCCATGAAGCTGATCAAACAAATCATCAATCCTTGGTAAGGGATACTTGTTCTTGATGGTAACCTTGTTCAATTCTCTATAATCAATACAAAGTCTTTTACCACCATCCTTCTTGTTCGCCAATAGTACTGGAGCTCCCCATGGTGAAGTACTTGGCCGAATCAACCCTTATCAGAGTATTCCTGCAGCTGCTTCTTCAGAATCTCTAACTCCGCAGGTGCCATCCTGTACGGAGCCTTGGATATAGGAGCCACTCCAGGCACAGTCTCAATAGAGAACTCAATCATCCTTTCAGGTGGCAGTCCTGAGATCTCAGCAAAGACTCCTGGAATTCATCCCACACCGGTACTCCCTTCTGAACCTCCGAAGTAGTCAACCGAGTCTTCCTCTTAGCAGACTTCACTTCCCCACTGAATTGGAATTCCGGTTGACGAGGGATCCTGAAAATAATCTTCTTCTCCCTACAGTCAATAACTGCATAGTACTGACTGAGCCAGGTCATGCTAAGATTACGTCGTACCCCTTGGTGTCTAGTACGAGCATATCTATGGCCAAGGTCTTATCACAAAGTTCTACTGGACAGTCAGCACAAACTCTAGAAGACATGACTACTCCATTCCCTGTACTAATCTCCCATTTGTGGTCTAAAGATCTAACAGGTATGGAATGCAATGCCACAAAATGATCTGAGATAAAACAATGTGAAGCACCCGAATCGAAGAGGGCTAAAACAGGTTTAGAATGCACCCTGATATTACCTGTTATCACCTCCTCAGAAGTCTCAGCCTCTACTTCTGTCAAATTGAAGGCTTGACCCCTTCCACGCCCTGCAGCAGTCCTAGCTCCTCTCTGGACTGGGCGAATAGCTTGCTGTGGAGGAGGGGGAGGAACTCTCCTGATCATCGGTCCTTGATTCCTCTGCCCCGGTGGCCTGGAAGTGCCTTCTGTCCATTCGGTCCCTGCAGTGCTGGCAAAGCTTGGCCGGCTACCCCCATTCTCTTGTGTGGACAGGTTTCTATAGAATGGTCCCGGGAACCACACACCAAGCATAATCCATTTGCCCTACGGCAATTCTGTCGAATGTGGCCTAGCTTCTGGCAATAACTGCAGAAGGATAATGGTTGGGCCGTCTGGTAAGGAGCCGGTCTGAATGGTTGCCTCATAGCCTGAACCTTCGCTGCTCTGTAAGGGCCTCCTCTCCCCATAGGTGGAAATGGCCTCTTTATGGCCTGGTTCCTCATCTGGTTCTCTTGCTTCTTCTATAGCCCACGCTCTACCTCCCGAGCTATGGTGAGAACTTCAGAATAAGTCTTCAGCTGCTGGGGCATCAAGAAGACCTGAATATCCATCTGCAAGCCCTGCTGAAATCTGCTAGCCCGCTTCTCCTCATCAGTTACCATGTACGGAGCAAAGCGGCTAAGCCTGAGAAATTCCGCGGCATACTCATCCACGGATCTATTCCCTTGCTGAAGTCTGATGAACTGCTCTTCCATGTCCTTCTGAGCAGTGGCGGGGAAGAATCTGCTATAAAAGCTCTTGGAGAATGTGTCCCAGGTGACAGGCTTCTCCAATCTGGCCTCCTCAGCAAGCCACCAAGTTCTGGCTATATCCTTCAATTGAATCTTAGCAACCTCCACTTGATTCTCCTTTGGAACTCGAGCTGCATTCAATAAGTCTGGGGTGTCTGTCAGCCATTGCTCAGCATCCAGGGGTTTCTCTTCACCCGTGAATATGGCTGGTTGCAGCCGTCTGAAGTCTGAAACATTTCCTGGCCTCTGTTCCTTTGGAGCCGCCAATTCTTGCCGGAGGAGTTCCGTCTGCTGCTGTTGGTTCTCCATCATCGTCTGAATGACTCTCAGAATGTCCACATTCTCTCCCGTGGGTCCATTCGATGCTTGCCCAGAGTTGCTACGACCCGTCCTTCTCTCCATACCGAATTTGGGAAAGGATAACTGGAATTTGGAAAAAATGGAAGGAGTTTAGGACACAAGGGACACAAGGGAGGAATCAAGAAGGACTGGATGACTTTGTACATTGTAGTTGGCATCAGCAAATTACTAGAATTCGCTGCTTGATTGTACTTTAGGTGTGAGAGCCCAGGCTCTGATACCAACCTGTAACGCCCCAATCCCACGGATACGGAGACGTCACTGCGACGTATATACGCAGGTCAAAAGGTGCCCCCACGTATACACGCTAAGCATAAAAGTACAACAAGGATCAGAGTGCACGACAAAGCGTGATTTCCATACATATGCCAACATAAAAGTACAAGTACAAGTCATCACAAGATATGATAAAATATTACACATTACATGTATCTTTTATCACAACTAAGTCCAAAAGCAAAAGATACAACATAAACACAAAATGCTCACGAGTAGGATGAAGATCCCGTGAGTCAAAAAGAAAGATCTGGCGCAAGGACTGGAGCTAATCAGCCTGCTCGCTAAAGAAAGCTCGATCTTCTGTGGATGGCTCCACTTCGATCCAAGCTTCGGAACCTGAACATACAAATCCAAGGGAGTCAGGACCTCCCGAAAATGAACAGGTTATAGCCAAGTGGCTAAGAGATATGAATAATAAGGACGGAACAGCGTAATGAATATAACCAACAAGTAATGAAAGCATAAAGAACTATAATCAGGATGAAATGGATACATAGTTAAAGTCTATTATTATTATTACTTGTCTTACTGTGATATCTAGCTATGTGACCCAGCGTCCCAGCGCACATAGATCCATATCCTAGTAATACAAGGTTGTTATTGGAAACAGCGGGGTATCAACGAACTATGTTTACAGAGGACCCCGTACATGCCCGGGATAACGGTCCAGGATTGTTCCGTTGCTTGGTGACGGAAGCCAGCCGCTAGGCTATTCAGGAGGGACTTATGTATGCCCTTATCATGATAGTACTCAGGAAGAGGGAGCAAGCACTCCCCTCGGTCTCCTGGAGGCCCTCAGGTTAGACCGAAATATAATTGTACAATATACCTAATGCCACGGTAAACACGAACACATATCGATATCCGCATGTTTCCCCCTGACCCAATGTAAGTTGGTCCATTTTATACAAAAGTTGAATGCATCATGCTTGGTTCAAGAGATGGCATGATAAGTGGTGATATTCACTATTTAACATGTCATGAAACGAGAATATGTAATAACAAGTCATGAAGTTACAAGAGATAACATCCATCCAGTAATAGGTCAAGTAGTATCAGTTATGAAGCATGAACAAGCATAATATAATACACATGTATCAGGGTAAGATCCAAATTTAGAAAAGAAATCAACTATAATAAACAGCTTAAATTAGTCGACTAGGTGGAAGGTGTAGCCGACTGTAGGGGTCTTAAGTCGACTAACAGTCTGGATTAGTCGACTAAAACTGGGGTTCCAGAGAGTTGATATTCTGTTTCAGGGAAAGTTAGTCGACTAGGTAAAAGGGTAGTCGACTAACAGACACGCAAGTCGACTAACAGTCAAGCTAAGTCGACTAGAACTGGGATACAGAGAGTTAAGTTTGTTTCAGGAGTCGACTAAGGTGAGAAGGGTTAGTCGACTAGTAGTCTATGGTCGACTAATAAATAGGATAAGTCGACTAGGGCCGAGAGTTGGGTTTCTGGTTCAAGTAAGGTTAGTCGACTAGGGAGGAATGTGTAGTCGACTAACAGTGATTTCCGGAGAGTTGAGGTTCATTTCCAGAAAGGGTTAGTCGACTGATGATCAGGGTAAGTCGACTAAAACTGTGTTTCAGAAACAGGTTAAGGTTCAACTAGAAGGGTTAGTCGACTAGTGCCTAGGTCAAGTCGACTAATCTGGGTCTGTAAGTACGTACAGAACAGAATTTGCAGGTCGATTTGAAGGTCAAATGTGTGATTTTGAAGGCACAGTGAACAAGATGTGGAATACAAGTATACTAGGGAATTCACATGTCTTGGTGAGTAAGAATACTCACTAGGAGTGATCAATCGACGTTTTATGCGGTCGAAAGAGTCGTTGACGACGAATGGCGCCAAGGTGATCTTCGGTGGCGAAGAAGGCTATGATCCAAGGTCCAAGGTGGTTGCTTGAGGTGGAGATGAAGTCCTTGAGGTGGTTTTGGAGCTAGGGTTGAGGTTGAGAAGGAGGAGAGATCTCTTGGTGAGGGCTAACACTTAGGTGAAATGAAGAAAAGGAAAAGAAATGTAAAGAGATTGTTTATATAGGTGTTAGATTTTGTAAAGGAGTTGCAAGTAGTGTAATTGAGAGGGGGTTTTGTGCAAACATGGGAGGGTGAGGTGTCCCTCACTGGCCACTTGGCCGGCCATGGGGGAGAGAGAGAATGAGTGGGATTTAAAAAGGATTAGGTGAAAGTGAGTGGGATTATGTGGAAAATTGGAATTATTGGAAAATTGGAAATGGAATTTTGGAAAATACCGAATCGTCCGAATTCAAGTATCTCGGAACGACCCGAAAATTTTACTAAAAATCAAGAATAACATTTAAGACTCATGGTGAATTCGTTTGAAGAAATAATTTATAGTTTTAAAACTAAAAATCCCGGAATCAGTTATCTACACGACTCCGTTGGAACTTTCATAATTCATAAAATTCCCAGAAAAAGTATTTAGATAGAAAATATGATTCTAAGAAATAAAGTCTAAAGGACCTTCTAGAAATTCCTAACTGTTTTTGAATTACAAATCCGAGAATCGATCAGCGGTACTGGTCGACACCGGTTTTGAAAATATTTAATTAAATTCAGGAAAATTCCATAAAATCATAGAAAATATATAATATTGGAAAATGACTTTTAAAACTGAAATCGGTCAAATACAGGAAGTAAATCGAAAAATACGATCGAAAAACTGAACACGCAA